>JAQIWX010001120.1:0-11545 GCA_034696785.1 Lepidocyrtus cyaneus
GTAATCACCAAATAAATGGGGGAAGCTAAAAACTCTAATTCAATAATGCTATCAAGGAGCAAGATCTAAAAAAAAATTGAAAGGAGCGCCGAGCTGAGCGGACGGACGGACGTGACAGGTTTCCCATTCTTGTAAATGACATAATGGTCAATGGTAAACAGCTTAACTAGCAAGGAAGGACCAGGGATAAAAAAGGTGGCTTTTAGTGTTCGTGGTGGTCGGTCGGCTCGACCGGCCACGCATTCATCCCTTCCCAAATCCAATCTATATGGTTATATGAAACTTGTAATGATTAGGAACCTTTCTTTTTTGTCCCTATGGCGGTTTGTGAATGGGGGCTTCTTCTATCATCACTATCACCATCACCACCGTCCTCATCATCATGTTGATTGTTATTGGACAACCTTATAATAAAAACAACTACCGCACCAATTTGTAATGCATTGTAACGGTCAAAACTGCTGCTGTTCAGTTTGCTCCCTTGTGTGTAACTGAAGTTGTGTTGTCATTCTTAGGAAAATCTAATCCGGGTTGATGACGCATTAACATTGAATGGATTATATCTATTGATTATCATACAGATCAAGTCAATTAGCTTCGGGATTTTTATTATCCATCCATAACCAACAACCATATTTAAGTGTTATATTGGTCGAGGAATTCGATCGAATTTATCAAAATCGATAAGCACTTATTGATGAGATGACTCTGACGGGATTCTAATACATTATGAATTGAGGATGAGTAGACAAAAACAAATCATGAGAGAAAGAGCAATCTGTTATCTTTTTAGTCCCCTTTCACATTTTCAATAATTTGTAAGCATTTAGTGAATAATCTTTTCTACATCCACTTAAAGGTGATAATGGCCAAGTAGTAGCAGAAAAATCTATAATCAGCATCATATTGTTACATAATCATATATGAAGAACATCGAAATACGAATTTCCTTTTAGAAAAGTAACTGAGATTCTAATATCCCAACCTACCTATGTTCGAGCGTAAAAAATAATATCCAAATCCTCCTCTTCAATTTACCTTCTGCTTTGAGTAAAATAGACAATGAGTCAGCGATTCCTGCTCCCTTATCTATCTCGATTGTGAATTCATTCAATAATGGATACAAAACGGGAGAAAAAAATGATAATCATAATAGTTCATCTCATAATGGATTTTGGCAGTCCTCCTGTGGCATGTCATCAACTCCTAAAAGTTCCTTCAAACTGAATCCTATCAATACACCGACTTTAAACTGTAAATTTCAAGTTTTTAAAGAAGTTGTAAGATTTGAACAGTAGTTCCTGTTGAATGAAGCTCCTGATCGTGATAACACAACAGTCAGTCAGAGCCAGTTTTCTTTCAAAGGCGAAAGGAAGTTCCTTGTCAAGTATCAGGAATTCCGTTGAGAAAGAGGAGGGATATGACAAGACTTTTTTTCCTACTTGAATTAATATAATAACGATAAAAAAAGAAGTGACAAAAAAAATTGTTTGATCAATTGATGACTTTTTTTCTTTTCTTTCTCTCACTCTCGGAGCTCGATCACCATCATCATCGTCATCATCTTGATAAACGAATAGAACAAATTGAGTTTTCTCGTTAAATACAGACCGCATAAAAAATGACAATAAAATAGGTGGTAAAGGAGTCTTCACAAAAAAACTGATTTGACTTGATTTACTCTTTCCTTCTCCATCCATCCCGGTCGCTGAGGATGACTAACTGATTTTTGTTTCTGTGAAGAAAAAAAAACAAGTTGAACAAAAATCAAGAGGCAATTGAGAGAAAAAATATACAGGGAAAAAAGTTTGATGTCATTTTTATTTCAATTTCTGATTCACTCACAAAGCCATATAGAACAAAGAGGATTGGGTGGTGGAGACGGTTGATGATGTTTAGAAGCAACAGTTTGTCTGGTGGAAAATATCAGAACAAAAAAATCAAGTTTATACACAGTCATTGACGATAGTGTGATAGTTGGTACAACTCTTTCAGTTAAGCCACAAAAAGGGATTTAAATCATGCAGGTTATATAATTTCTCATGAAGACATACCTAAACAGTTTGGTAGATGAAGCTCATCTTTTTACAACCTCTTCATATCACTCCAAATTACAACTGCAATAAAAAGGGACGGCGATAAAATAAACTAAGTATGTTTTCTTAATTTGTAGGCAATAACGTGGCAAAAATCATGTGACAAATGACGGGGATGTTGAGAAGGGAAGATCCCAATTAAAGAAAATATTGATAATATCATCATTAAATACAACAACCAGTAGTAAAGTTACGTGGGAGATTTTTACAAGTCGTGTTGATAAGGTTGTTTATGTCACGCCCAAATCTTATTCAGATTTGGTGGGATCAGAAAATCCCATAGTTTTGAATGTTGGTTTTGTATACAATCATCTATCTTCCCAGTCCTGAGAAGTAGATGTTTTGTTTAAGTAAGCAAAGCACTGGTAAAATAGAAGCATGAGCTTCCTTTCAATTTCCTTTCTCACTGTCAAAAAGGTAATTACCGATTTTGTCTGATGACAACTGTTCATTTCATGTTTAGATCCTCAGTCATAGTCATCATCATCATTTTATATTCATCATAAAATCCTTTTAATTCGCCACACAAGTATAAATTCTACATGCGTAGTTTGAGAAACTGTCTATTTTGTTTATTGAGATAAAGTGACAAAGTGTCCTCCTCCACAATAAATATCACAAAAGCAGGGAGTAAGAAAAAAATCTCTAAAAAAATATTGAAAGGGTGGCATATTTATTCCCAATCTCAAATCTGAATATGAATCCTTTCTTGAATACATAAAAATAAATTCGTGATGTGGTGTTTTTTTACTCCTTCTTAATAGATATTTTTTGCTTCTTTTTCCCATTCCAAAATTTTCCCAATGATCTCATTCCATTGGTTCTTTTTATCAGAAGGACATTAGCATATTAGTAAACAGCGAGGGATTGTATTTAGAATAATTCTGATTAGGTATGCACCAGATTAGTTCCCACGAAAGGATAATATGTCGAAGATGATGATCATCTGCAGTTGGTCCTAAATGATGACGATGATGATGGCGGAGGGAGAAAGGAAGTAGCAGCAGAGTATTAATGGGTCTCAGCTTACCTTTGTACTTTCCAGTCTTTGCTACTTACCTCTTCTTTCACAGAGTTATATTATAAGTATAGGGGCATGCATATTAATGTTGCATAATAATATGTAATAATATGCAAATCAACCGTTTGATTTACTTATTTGATTTATTGGTTACGTATTTTTTACTCAACTCAATCTAATAGGCATACATAAGCACATGCATGGGAAAAATAGTTATTATAGATATTTTGGGGTAATGTGAACGGAACTAAACAATGACTGATATTTAAATTCAGAGATCAATTATTAACTGAAAATGCGAATGACACTTTTAAGATGGATTGAAGCTCACATGTTTATTCATGCATACCTTCGGATAGGGCTGCATAAATTAAAAGTAAAAAAAAAACAAAATATGCTAGCGAAACAAATGCAGTTGAAGTAAAAAAAAAATTTGACACGTCATCATCATCCTGTTCCACTTCTTGTTTGGTTGTGGCTTGTTACCAATCATCAAAATTTAAAGATTGAAATCATCTGATCTCAAAGGTTGAAGTCGGGCTTAAATATCTTCTTCTTTTAATAAAAAACACAACGGTATGCAAATAGATAGATGGAGAAATTGCTACAGATATTTTTTGTTGCGTCATGTCATCTACAAAAAAATATATATTTCCAGAGTGTCAGATTTTTTTGATCTACACATAAGTAGGTATATGTATATACTTATGGTACACCTACATTTTATGCATGGAAGGGGATTTTAACATGATGACTTTTATTGGTTTGGTTTTCTATAAAAAAAATCCAAACGCAGGGATAAACCAAGAGCATTTCCTTTTGTATCCAACAGATACTTTGTATTTCTTTTGAAGTTGAAAGTGTTTGCCTGCAGGAGAGGATTTCCTTTGGCTTGATCTCACACCAACAAAATAACACGCTGTAAAAATAAGCTGTGACATAATAAAGTCTAATGCATATACACATCATATTAGTATGAGCGAGAGAGAGAAGAGGAGTCGAAAGAACAGAAAAAAATAATCAATTCAAGGTGTAGTGCTGGTAGCAGTGCGCCACCCAAAAAGCCAACTCCGAAAGAAAAGATTTAAACAAATTATCGTTATTCCCACATGACGATTGCATTTCTTTTATTTAATTGATGAAAGGAAGCAACTCTTTTTGTGCCTCTTGGTTCATAGCTACGTATATTTTTTTCTTTTAAGTTAAGGACACATCATGAGGATGATGATGACGATGATGACAAGACAGTGGTACTTTGCTCTGCAGCATATCAAATTTGGATGCGGTTGGAGGATAAACGTGTGTTTTATGTTGGATTGCAATCCATTTTTTTTGGTTCTTCCATAACACTGTTTTGATTCTTTCCCGGTTCAATTGAATCAACAACGATTGACATCAACAAATGTGTGGGGGATGATGATGATGAGGGCTTCTAATTTTTTGTTAAACTAAAGATGATTTTCTCAAGATGCGAGTGAATATGCATGAAAGAAAATTACAGATGAGAGGCAAGTGAAGCAGTCGGTTCAAAAATAAAATGAAGTGGGGTTTACTCCTCGTTATAATGCATTTTGTTAGGATTTGTTTCTTTCGACATTCATTCTTATGCAAACGGTATTGGCTCCCGATCATGGATTATCTACTATTTATAAATAGATTTTCTGGTCGTGATTTATTTTGTGATTTGGAAAAGTGGAGTGGAATAGGAATAAGCAGAGTCATTAAAATCAGAGCCATATGCTGCCAACTTATAATTTATATATTATTTCTTTTCACGGAGAAAGGATTCCTATTTCTATTTATTCATAAAGTAACACATGTGTGACCTGTGACGCCATTATGGTTACTTGAGGTAGGTATTTCTGGAGTTGTGTGTGTAGATACATGGACAGGTTGCTCCTTTTTCCAGTGGAAAGGTTGATCATCGTGATCTTCCAGATTTTCTATTATGCATTTTATTATACTCCTCTCCACTTCATCTGTCTAATTGTTGGAAGAAGTTACATGAGCGGAACAAGTCTCCGGCGATATAATCTCCATTGAGAACTCTCTCCTCAAACAGACTGTGTTGGTTTTGGTTGTTAGGAAAATAAAAAGTTTTTTGATGGAAGAAACGGTGTGGTGCGGTGGTAAGGAAGGAGGGTGAACTTTTGTCGATGCTGATGATGATGATCATGATATGATCGTCATGATCAAGCCTAGTGACAATGTATAAGTGATGTTGAGATGGTGATGCTTTACCAACCCTAATGAATCTTTAAGGAGCTTTCTCATTCTCTCAATTTTCCTCCTCCCGATTTCCCTTTGTTGGAGTTTAGTCTGTTGATCTGAATTGTTCCTGGCTTCAAGTTCAATACATAATGCCGATTTCATGGAGAGAGAGAGAACGAGAACGAGAGCAAGAGAATCTCATTATTACCTTCAAACTCCATAAATATGTACATATACTTATACGATATCCCTCCGGTATGGCCATGATGGTAGTGGTTTGGTTAGTAAACGCTAAAGAGTAGAAGGTAAAAGTTTTTGACTGTGTGAGCTCAATACAACAACAATCCATTCCTAAATTCCAGGGAGAATCGTAGAGAGAATACGATAATAATAAAATTTGTAATACAAAAGACACGGACGGAACCGATTACTTTTGAGAGGACTCCTTTACTATGTATGCATAGTAGTAAGAGAAAGAGAACCAGAAGTAAGTCTGGATACTGATGATGATTGTCCTAGGTCCTATATAGGGAACTCATTGAGTAAGCACTGAGTAATAATATCAGGATGATGATGATTATCATGATCACCATGCATTGAAGAATAGATATTAGTTTTTGGAAAGTGCGGAGGAGAGAAAATACTACTTGTGAATATAATGATCTCGGCTGTGTGATGGTGTGTGCAACATTATTAGTAAAAGTTCAAACGAGAGGGGCCATTTATTATGCATGTGTTGCTTTGTAGAGAAAAAGAGAAAGGAGGAGGCTGGGATGCTGTTTGCTCACTCGTGTGAGTGAGCCGGGGCTAACGCTAAGAAGAAGACCGACCGACCAGAATTACACAGCTAAACTCTTTCTCTCCTGCCTTGTTTATTCTGCCCTGAGAGCCCCGGCGAAAGAAAAAGAAGACAAGTTAAACTTAAAACTTTTCTCCAAGAAGGAGTTTCAAGATCGGGAGAGAGAGAGAGAGAGAGGGGGAGGAATGGAAAGAGATGAAGAACTTGTTTTCATCTCTAAATAAACTCGATATTGAGTATTTATAAAGATAGAATGTCATGATGATCTCCTTTTATAAGGATGAAGTCCACCTCACTGCTGGCTGGGTATGGTATGTGTAAAGAAAAAAAAACGGGGAAATTTAAGCGGCTGCTAGTTGCTCATTCCAATGCTTGGAGGAAATGCGATATGCATGGTTTGACTGGCTTTAATACCTAGAAAGCTTGTTGTGCAAAAGGGGAACAAAGACATGCTTTTATTGGTCGGGTTGATTTCACTCTATTTATGTTTTAATTTTACTTATCCTCACCAGTAGGTTTTGACCAAGGAAGAGTAAACGTTGCTGTTTTCTCGTTAGATCATCTTCTCATCTCACTTACTTATTTATCTCACCTGTACACTTGGAAAACGCTATGCAATTAAAAAACTTTCTTTGGACTTCGTTTGAATTTTATTGATGGCGATTTATGTATTTGTAAAACAAACAATTTTTTAAGATAACTGAAGTTTTTTAAAAATAAATTGACGTGAATATATATTCTTCATTTTCTGGTTGCTAAATAATCCATTTAATTTTCCCGGGACCCGATTAAATGCCATTGACGTCTAAAATTGGAAAACGTCTTTGGGGGAGGAACCGAATGGAAAAATTAAATATTTAAGGAACATTTTCTTATTCACTGTAGTAATTTGCATATTTAATATCCCCAGTCAAAAAACACATACCTATAAAAGTTTACGGCGGGGAGAATCTTCAGTTTCATCTTCATCACGATCATAGATGGATTTTCTATAGTCGGCTTCTATATCTAAAATCTATATGGAATGGCTGCCTGTTTGGCTGACAATATTAAGCGGAAAACCCTTGAAAGTTAACTAAGCTTCTCTCTCTCTTTCTCTCTCTCCTTCATCCTTCTCCTTCCCACCTCAGACGGAAATGGAAAATCAAATCAGCTCAAGAATAATTAACAGTCGACATAATCCACCACTGGCAGGGTTGCCACTACGGCCACATCGTTGTCTCTCCTCTTATACTAATACCCTAAATGCATCATGTCCCATCTATCTATCTTAGACTTGATTATAAGCCATCAGTGATCACAGCTCCTCCACCACCACCACAAGCTCCGTCATCGTCATCCCTTTAACTAATATAAATTTATGCAGTTATAGATGGATGGATGGATTGCATGATGGCACATGCTTCTCTTGAAGGAAATGAGTAGCCCCTCTTCTTTCTCTCCCCAATTTTCTTCTTTTTCTCTTTTCGCTTTTTAAACTAACACCTTCTCCTCGCCGCCGCCAACACCACCACCACCGCGATTGCCAACACTAACCACTCGTGCATTCTTCTTTCCCCGTCTTAAGATAGGTATACTACTTGGTTGATTGTCTTTTCCCTAACAGTCATCATCATCATCATCCTCATCTATCTGGAGACTCATCCTCCTCAACCATTTTCCTCCTCTTCCACATTTCTTCTGCTTAACCCAAACAACAAGCATAGTTCTTTCTCCTTTTTCGTTTCCCCCAAAAAACTGGGAGCTCTACACTAGCCTTGCAGTAAAAACTGGCGGAGATGTAGAGTATAATGTTGATGAGTGAGATGATGATGAGAACGGCGATAGTGAAGTGGAGTTTCAAAATGTACATATTTAAAGTAATAAGGCTTTTCGTGTTTGCATCACTCTTCGTCAGCAAAAGACTCCCAAGAGGAGATCAGTTTTTGTCGGTGTATTGCTTTTTATCCATCTTTCCATAATATCTCGAGCTGCTTGGGGAAATCCGTTAACGATACTCCGATCCTCGTACTCCTTCCTACCAAGAAATAAATTTTGGAATAATGCTCTTGAGCTTCTTAACAAAGGGATCAGTCGTCAGTGGTTGCTTAAATAAGGTCGATCTGATGGTGGTGCTGATGTGATGGTGCGGTTGCTTGGGCTGAATTTATATTGAGAGGTGACCAACCAGAACTAAACAAACTCCTTGTCAAAATCTTTCCCATTTTCTTTATCGTTAATTCTTTCCCTTTCTGTCCCTCTCGCTCTTCTCTGACTAGACTCTCTTTCCAGCTCCTTCTTCAAATAGAGTAGCAAATTTCCATTCAAAATCTTCCATCCTTTCATCTCCACCTTTTCCTTCTCACATGAACAAGTGCATGCATATGCATCACACTCACTGACAATAGTATTTTATTTTTCCATTATAACAATGGATTCATCAAGCCATCTTCTTATTTTCTCCAATTCCAATGCTTGAAACTTGAAACAAGTTTTAAAGTCATGCCTTACGTATATCAATGAATGTACATTCATTGATAAAAGAAAAAACAAATTATTGAGCGTGAGATTTGCCTGCCGCCATTTGGCATCTTGAATGAATTTTGGCTCGGATGATTATAACCGAAAAGTAATTTATTCAAGTAATCTCTCGTTTAAATGGACTATCAATCAATATATCGCTAACACGCCACACGTGTCTTGATAAAATTGCACCAACTTATTTGGCAAGGCATTTCTAACTTGAAGCTACAATTTCATAAAATCTATTTCGCTCTTATTTTTATTTTATGCAATTTCAGGGTGCCGTAGTACTGTACCCACTCATGAGTAAATATTTAATGAACTTGCAAAACCATTCATATACGTATAAATTGCTTATCAAATTACGCTGATCGGGAAAAGCACCCTATCAATTTACAATCAATATTCAGATAAGCAATAAAAAATTAAGAGTAGGAAACCAAAGCTTTTGCTTTTATTAATTGAGAATAATAACTTTTTTCGGTGGTTTGATAACCTCAGCATGTCTTATAGAAGCTTGAAGATTCATAGAACAATCCATTTATGAAAAATATTTTTCCCCTTATGACTGGAATGATTGTTACCTTTTTTGTCTCGTTAGAAATATTTTATTATTAGAGTCTCCCCACCAGAAATCAAAGCTGTAGACAACATCCCATTCGTACATTCTACATTATTCTTGTGCCTACCCGTTTGAGATTTCAAACAGCCACCTTCACTTATTTACACTGGCTGGTCGTAGGAAGGGGAAGAAGCAAGCTTTGTACTTATTTTCTAGCTTGAAAAAGAAACATAGGTGTCTCAAGGTTTTTGGCCAATAAATGCATCGCTTCCGAGGTGTATGCTTGAAAAGTTAGTAACGGAAGTGGGTAATAGGTTGCCTGCACGAGAAATTGCATGATTGTTCAGCATATCCTTTTTCTGTTTATCCACATGTTTTTCTGGCTCCGTTGTCAAATGATCTGACCATAGCTTATATGCTTACTTAACGGATTACTTTTTTTTGAAAAATTTTCAACCGAGCTTCGAAATCATCAACGCTTCCATGCTATGCAACAACAAAGCAGCAAGCAAGCAATTATTGCTAGTGCTGCTGTGGCTTAAAGTTTGCAATACATTCTTTATCACGGTCTACTCGCCTGAGCGTTAGTACAACGCCCGTACCTACTTAGCCCAGCATCATCTCGTTTCTTCGGAAACTATTATGGAAAACACAAGCAAAGTGCTTTCCCGAATAAACTCTAATCTTTATCGGGATCGATTGAGCTGTTTCCTTTTTATGAGGTTGTGCATTTCGGGTAGGGTCCATTTGATCAAAATGAAATCAGTCAATATTAATGTAAATGAATGAAAGAAGAAGTTATATTAACCACATACGTAGATATGAACGCGAACGGTGCAATTTTACGATGTAAATTTTTGATTTACCAAAAAGAAATCAAGTTAAATTGCATCAGACCTATTTGGAACAGGTCCAGAGATGTCTGTTCCAAAGGTAATCTAATAGTTTTAATTCTAACTCCGTATTTTAACATGGCTAAAACGACCATATCAAACGTGAACATATGTATGTATATGTAGGGACGTATGTAATAACCGGGAATTAAAAAAGTTTGCCAATTTTTTTTAGCATGGTTGGATCAACACGAATGAGCGCATTCCTTGATATTCAATATCGTAGTTCCTCAACATTAACACGGACCGAAAATCAAAACCCACTAGTCATCATCCAGAAGCTAATAGTGTAATAAGTTTTAAGTTTTTTAATAAGTATTACTAATAACTAATTACTCAATTCACAATTAGTAAACGAGTAAAGGATTAGGAAATTAGCAAACCCCTTCCTCCTCGTCATCCCCTCCTTTAGAATTCCACTCAGCTCCTGATTACTAAATAACATGTAAAGATAAACTTGACAGTGATTATCGTAACAAATTTGATTAGATGCATATCAGAGTCAACCCAAAATGCCATAAAATCAACAGGGAAGGTTCTCAAAACCCCTAACTAATGGCATAACATATTCTGCTAGCAATGAGGGGGTGAAAAGGTAGCATACCGAAAAAAATAACGACAAAAAAAATACGAAATCCACTACAGCAAACCGCCACCACCACCACTACTCAAGCACATCCTGTTACGCACAGCTAAAGATAAATTTTTTCTAACATTTATGATCATTTGCATCATCTTTATCTACATCTTTACACATCACCCTTCTATTTTAAACGAAAACATGAAGCCAACACGCAAGTGTTTTTTTTTTGCAGGTACACTTTTTTGTTGTACAGGTGGGTTCAGTCTTCCTTCACTCATTGTCAGAATAATAGAATCCAATTGGGAGAAGCATCATTCCGTTCATCCCCATCACCATCTATTAATTTTTTCGGTGTCGTGCAGTGGTATCCAAAAGTTGGCCAAGTGTAAACTTTTATTTTTTTTAAAGAGAGAAGACGAATACGAGGAAAAAAATGTAGCAAGCGAAGGAGCAAGCAGTCAATCTTCTCATTCACTCAACCGAATCCTCACTCAGCTCCACCACCATCGTTTCTACCAGTTGCATCATCATAATCATCATCCAGTATTGACGAATAGGATTTCATTTTATTCCCCTTGTAATGAATGTAGTGGAATGGGGTTGATTTTTTTGGGGGAAGTGATAAGGTTTACTTTACGTGATCATACAACTCCAGCATTGCCTTACTTATTCATACGTTTACCAAGCCGTACTATTTCTTCGTACCAAGTGGAAAGGTATTGAAGCGTAGGTGGTGGTATCGTGGGAACAAGTACCTACCGACCGAGAATAGTCGACGCATTAAAAGTCTTGAAATGCATGTCACCTTTTTTATTTGATTGAAATCATTTTTCATATAATAAGCCTTAAATAAATGTAAAATAGAAAAGCATACGATA
>JAQIWX010001121.1:0-11543 GCA_034696785.1 Lepidocyrtus cyaneus
TGTGGGTGAAATCACGTCAGACAATGTCACATTAGAAGAGTCATAGTAAATACAAAACATATTTCTTCTTCATTCCAGCTATTTTTATGAAGCTTTGCAATCTCATCATTTTGGACAGAGTAGAGAATGGCTCAATACTGTACTTAAGCCTACAAGTCACAAATTCATAGGAGGAATGAGTGTAAATTCCAAAGGTTAAGATATGAAAAAATATTTCTTCATTTTTTCCCTTCCTAATTTCCTTCCATAGCGTACTGGGCTGATGAGGTAGAGGTGATAACGTTATATTTATTAGGTAGCGTAGGTAGAAAAGACAAAATAGTTTTATGTAGGATGCAAGTGCGATATCTGTGTGGTCTTGAGAAGTTGGCTGGAATACATAATTTTGTTCCAGGTAGTAAAGTAAAGGTGCTTGCTTTACTATTACATATGAAGATTTTTAATAACTCTAATGGATGGAAAATCTCTTCAGCCAAGCCAACAAGCCCCCACCACTCACGATACCACAGACAGTCATCTTCATATCTTAACTTGCATTAAATATGGCTTACATCAGGATTATAATTTCTTGCGTTTGCTAATTGCACTTGGGACATGACTGGCACACGTTCTTCCCTCATATTCCATTATGAAATGGGATCCTGGTTGGTTTATTTATAAGAATGATTGTGATGTTATCATCATATGCTTCCATGTATCGTCTTCTTCAGTCAAAACAATTTCACAATAATACTAACATGACAAAAGAAGGAAAAGAATGGGCGGTTTGCATGATTCACGATAAAAGCTATGTATATTTAAGTGATTAGGAAAATGGAATGATGATGAGAGGAATGAGGATATTTATATTTGAGATAAATGTGAACGAGGTCATCATCCCAATTCCATTTTTTCGTGTTTTTTAAATTTTCTTTCTTCTTTCTCTTCCATTTCACTCAGATTGTATACCTCGTTGATGGTGAGCTACTTCCCGAGAGAAACTCATCACGAGGATTACGCCTGTGTTCGCCTCGCAGTTACGGACATTGGGGATGAGGAAGGTGCTCCGTGGCTTCCGGACAGAAAAATCCGCATATTTTCCAATCCCGCTGAGAATAACCCGAACGGTTCCCAGTCCGGCTCTAATTCGGGGAGTGGTGGTGGTGGTGCTAGTGGAATTGGCCAATTTCATCATTTAAGTAATTTAAGCAACGCGTTAGGCAACAGTTTCTCCCATCATCCGAAGAACTTGAATCTGAATTTGGGACAGGGTGGTGGTGGAGGGAACGGGAGGGAGGACGATTATTATTGTGCTTATGATCCGGAGGACGGCGTGATGGAGCAGTTGAACAAGGACTTTCTCCAGATGAAGGACGACGTGGATAAGGAGCGGCTCATTGTTAATGGGCGGAAGCGGCGGAGCCTTGCATCCCTTAATGAATCCGAAAGACATATCGCTATTGAGATTGAAGCCAAAGAAAGGTCAGTTTTATTTTCCAAATTTAGGTCACCCTTTTAAAAAGTCACCCAACTTAATTTTCTATGTTTTCTTTCAGACAAGAGCGTATCTTACGCCGCGCTCGTACCGAAGATCTGAGCTCAATCGAGCGAACCGGCTGCATCTTCCGGAATGGCCAAGACCGCTGGGGCCGCCAGTTGATCGTCGTCGTAGGGAAATGGTTCCGACCCGAGTCAGTCGATTTAGACAAGGCGTTCTTGTACCTGGTCCGTCTCCTCGATGAAATTAACGGCCCCTACTGCGTCGTCTACTTTCACACCGCCACACTTGCCGAAAACCGACCCAGCCTCAGATGGATGCGGGCTGTTTACGATAACATGGAGTACAGATTCAAAAAGAACCTCAAGTCACTGCTCATCGTCCATCCCACCATGTGGACCAAAGTAAGTCTCATTCCCCTCTGCCAAATTTATCTCACGCTTTTCAATAATTCATTTTTATAGTGACATGGACGGGACATGACTAATCCTCAACAAAATTCCTCCCATCTCTTTATTACTTTGTTTGTATTGATCCCTTCGTATCCCTTCCCGGCTTCCATTCCACCCTACCATTACCATCTTCTACGTATTCTTTACTAATATAGCTTTCACATAGCTATGCATAGTCTTCGTGTGTAAAAAACTACTCCTTCCGACATTTAAATAAGCTTGCAAAACTTCTGCTTTTTTATTACCTCCACTTTCTCTCACTCTCGCTCGGCCTGTTATTGTCACTTGGAAAGTTATGCGTTACATGGGATGGTGTAAGTATGGCGTTGTTGGTGGTGGCGATGAGCTCGAGGGGTACCTAAATTCCAACACCACCACCACTCCTTCTTTTTTCCAATTCCACCAGCTTGTCCCATGTACTTCCTGTCCTGTCACCTTGAAAAAATATAACTACGACAGAGACATGAATAAATTGGGGAAAGCGAAATGGAATGGAATTGCAGGAGGCTTAAACATAATATGCAAATGCAAATAAAAAACATGGTATTAGTTAGTTAAGCTCAAAGCTCAACTCGACCAATCTTTCCCAACCGTATCGTGCCAAAAAAAACTGAAAACCAACCAACCAACGTAGATTTTTTTCCTCCCTCTTTCAGTGTTCATATTCATTCGCTGAAGAAAAAAAACGACAGACGGGACGAAATGGAATGAAGAAATATACTCCAATTTAAAAAAATATATTCACTCACTGACTATTACTCACTTTGCTCTTGGAGTGGAAGTAAAAGTAAGTAAGGAGGACTATGAAGTTGAGCGAAAGAGCGTTGAGTTGAGCTCCAGAGATGCAATGCATTTTTAAACATACAGCTCATTTACAAACCTGCATGGGAGGAAACAAGCGTAATGGATGGAGTTGAACTCAACTCTAACAACTCCTTCATTTCTTGTCGTTTGTCCCACCAGTAAATAATTCATAGAGCATGGAGAAGTCTCCTCTTCTTTTTACCCAGACATTCCATTGGAATTGGCTAAAAGTTTTCTTTTAATATAAAAAGAGAACGCTCACGAGTCCTACATTTTATTTAGTCTTATCGTTTCACTAACTTTGTTAGTTTAAAAGGGAAATGAATAAAAAAAATGTTTTTCTAGCATAGCCATGTCCATATGGCCAACTGACATGGTAGTAGATTAAAGAAAAAAACTTGTCTGACATGAGTTCTTTCTCTGTTTTTTTTTCTTTCCCAAGCAAGAAAGAAAAATCGGCTCATTTCACAGGCGAAATGGGGAGGAACGACGGGGAAAGTTGGAGGGGAAAAAATTTGCAATGGAATAATAATTTCATTTGCGATGAGGACATTGGGCATGAGGAAAAGTGACAATGAAAAAAACAAGCGCGCAAAAACAAAAACGTTTCGTTTTTGTTCCGTTTCGTTCCCTAATACTTTTAAGCCCTTCCATGATGGTAGTTTTATTTTTTGTTCCGTTGTTTTATCGAGCAATTTTAGACTTTCACTTTGCCCTTATTCCTACTATGTTGTAAATGTCGGGAATAACCTTTACATAAACCGGGTTTGTTGCATTTTTTTATCGGGGAACTGACTGACCTACCTACTTTAATTACACATTTTAAAATGAGATGATCGACCTGGATTTATTTTTTGTAGGTTTGAAGGGGAAAATGTTCCGGATCGATCGTAGTAGTAACCTAGTCATAGTACCAGTCGTACATGAGTAGGTTGGAATTTTTAGTTAGCGATTTTCAGATGACTGACCTACCTACATGTGTACTTGTATAAAGTGCTACGGCAGGACAGTTTGCGATAAAAGCATTTTTGTTCACTCCACCTCGCTCGCCTATCTAGCACAAATTGATTACACGACATGGTTCACGGTAAGCGCAAGCAAACAAGTTAGCGATAGGAAGGAGCTATAATCACAATCAACTAACACTTTGGAGAATACCACCACCTACCTCCGTAGCATTGACGATTTCATGTTCCTTCCATTTCTAAAAATATAACCATTTTCCGATTAACTTATTTTTTTCTTTTTCTGGCTCTGGATGTTTGTTTTGCATAACATTGAATTATATGAATTTGTATGCAATATAGCCTGAAAGTATTACAAAGGACCTGACTTGGTGTAGTAGTTTGTGACGAGGGAGCTTGCACAATTCATTTTTTTTTTGGCAACGGCAACATCGCACTCCGGTGTATGTAGTAAAACTATGGATTACAATGTTTACTCCTTAATTTGCATGCTTTCCCTCCATTACTCTGTTATTTCGTTGGCTTTGTCCGCTTTCTCCTCTCCATCACTTTATCTCCTTCCTCCAAACATAAGTGAAGGAGTCAGTTTTATTTCCCAACTGCAATTGTGAAGACTGATTCATGTGGAGTGGAGTATGTATTATGTTACATGATATAATGACGAGTTGCACGCAAGCCGAACATAAAAGCGATCTAACGAATGGGCTCCGTTGTTATTATTATCTTCCCACTTAATCAATATCATTTTTCAAATGGGAGGACAAAGACAGGACAATCGGGAGGAGAATGACATTCAGAGAATGACTTGAGACTTTGACTTGAGGACACTTCCATTTACATTCCACTTCCAAAAAAAAAAGAGAAAATGAATGCCTACCTAATTCCGATCCGAATTCCATTGTTTTTTCACTAATACCTGTTATTTTTATTTTTATTCCTTTTCTAGGTGCTTTGCTGGTGGTTCACAACATTCATGGCGCCGGCGATCAAGCTCAAGCTGCACAATGTCGCAGGTCTGGAGGAACTGTATGCTTCGATCGAGCCGTCTCAGATTCAAATCCCTGCCTTCATTTCCGAACACGACATAACCATCAATGGCTACGCTGGGGTGGCCTACTCCCACACTCACTCATCTAGTGCCAGCACCCCTGTCTCGTCATAATAAATACAAACTGATTCACTAAACATTAATATCCACTTAAGACGCATTTTTCTTCAACTTAAACAGTTTCCCATTTATACTTGCCAAATATAAAAATCAAACCGAAACCCAATTAATTACAGCCCAACCAACCATGCAAATTAAAAAAATATGTAGAACAAGACAAACAATATAATTTTAATAGAAAAAAAGAAACAATTTAACAGAGATTAACAAATTCTTTTGTGACGACAGATTTTTAGAGGGAGAAAATTGTAAAAAGGTATAATATGGGGAAAATATCTTTCACTGTGATTTTCAAATGGCTTCCAAAAACATTTTTCAATCAAGTAAATGGTGGTTTCCCGACCGAACAGTTCAGATTTATGACAGAAAGAAACTAGAATGGAAATACATTTCCCCACTTTTTGACACCATTTCAGTCTAACAAAATAAACAAATCGTTTTACAGTAAAATGAATAACGTTGTATACTTGAACTGTTTGATAAATTACAAAACTAATATGACATGGGTATAACAATTAATAATGGAGTAAATGAGGTAAAGCTGGTTCTCTCGTCGTGTGATTCTAAATTTTATCATTGAAAAATACATTTTTAATTGACATAAATATTGAGGGAATATACCAACGTAGCCTTATCAAGTTAAAAAAATCGGATGGGCATATTAAGGAAGGAAGAGAAAGACGAGGAGAAAATATTTCTGGAAAATACCAAATAAAAAAAAGTTTTTAAAATGCAATAAAACATAATTCGATAAATTTTGACCTGTTGGTTTGGTGCGTGCTGAAAGGGTTGGTACTAAAGACAGAAGTGTGAATATTGATGTGGATTACAGAAAAAAATATGGCAATCGGATGAGGTGCTTAATAATGATGAGACGAGATAAAAAAAAATGTAAAATGCAAAGCTATAATAATTATTGTCTCCTCAAACAGAGTTGTTATATGTAGCTAGCAAGTTAACAAATGAAGTATACAATTTATTAGTTTGTGTACATACCTAAACCAAAGCAAACAAAAAAATCAAATGTATTATTATTACTATCAAAGTTACCTTAAAATGTCAAGTCATAATAATCAAAAAATATTTAGACATGTATGTATAGTAGAGTAGACTTCAGACTCTCAAATAATACGACCTTCTTGTAAAAACGTTAAATAATTTTATTAACATGCTCGTCTAATTGTAAGCTATAGTCATCCTCGCAAAAAAAAAATTAAAATACAAGATGTTTTTTTTCTCCGAGGTTTTCGGGCAAGACAAAATAACGAGTAGGGAAAATTGCGAAGAAAAAAATGATGAATTATATTGATACAATTTACAAAGTTATAAGTTATAGGAAGTAACGGTTAGAGAGAAATTATTTTAGTGAGAATACAAAAAAAAACATAAATGTTATGATGCGTGTTCCTAACAAAAAATAAATATGAATAATATTAAGTAATGAAATGGGGCTTATGTAAGAGTAAAATTGGATGGGATAAGCTTCAGTTATGTAAAAGATAATAATAATATGTGCGGATTATGGGGGATATGGTATGATATGGAGGAAAAAAGTGAGAATTTTACGAAAACTATTTTAAAGAATAAGAAATGGAAGAGGAGGAGGTTATGTAATGTAATGTAATGTGTGATCAGATCCATTTAAGCAAAAGATTGAAGGTGGAGATGACAGTGAATAGAGTAGAGGAGTTCACGTAGAACGAGAATTGTAAATGCACTGAATTAACCTGATTATCTAGTTAGTTTGAGAAATGTACTTTAATTTTTGTCAGTTACATTACCTTTTTTTGCAATACCGTAATATTCATTTGTGATTTTGTATGTGGAAGAGAAACTTATTGTAATTTTCCTTTGATTTTCTTCTCAATCGTGATTAATTAGGTATTTTTAATAGTTAGTGACTTTTATGAGGGGATGTCTTGGTTGTATAGATTCAAGTTTACAAATGATTTTTGTAGGATTATTTTCTTTTGTAAAATGTACTTGAAACATGGATTGTAATTTCTTTTTTGCACTAACAGAATAACTATAATAAAAAACATTCAACATGCATTTTAGAATGACAACGACAAAAATAATCCGACTATGTTGAATAAAATATTTTTTTTAGCAAACTTATGGAAACAAAATGCATCTCATGGAATAAACTAATGCGGTGATGAGGACATTGACGTGATGAGCGACGACATCCATCGACCGTCGCAGGGATATTATTTAGATAAACATAAAATGATTTATTTTATAACAGAATCAACAAATGATTGAGCTTACGCATCGTAAAAGATTTACGGAAGAACGGAGTTGATTCGTTTTTTTAGCAACACAAAAATGATTAACTAGAATTCACCAGGCTGGATTGCTCTCCGCCTTTAGCATAATTTAGCAGGCATGGGAGTACCTTCCAGAGCTGCAATGACATTATTGGAAGTGATCACAGCCATATCAGTCCGGGCTTTGTAGGTCGCACTTCCAATGTGAGGTAAAACAACTGTGAAAAAACAAATTAGGTGATTAGGTGGCTGTGATTTTTGAACGCAAAGTTTTGATTAGGCATGGATTGTTTTATAAATTGTGTTTGTTTTTCTACTCACCACAATTACGTAATGTAGTGAGCTCATGATCCGTCGGCAAAGGCTCTGGGGTCATCACGTCCAACCCAGCAGAAAATATTTTGTTTTCCTTTAGAGCCTTTATCATCGCATCCTGATCGACAGTCCCTCCTCGACTGGTGTTCACGAAGACACAGTTCGGCTTCATCATGGAAAACGCCTTTTCATTGAAGATGTGCTTGGTTTCCGGTGACAGGGCGCAGGTCACAATTACAAAGTCGGATTCCTTGCAAAGTGTATCGAAATCAACGAATTCGGCATCAGTAATATCATCCTTCTTGGATCTTCCGCTGTAGATGAATCTGCCTACGTCGAAGGCCTTCAGGCGCTTCAACACTGCTTGACCAATTCTTCCCAATCCATAGATACCGACTGTGGAGGCGGTCAGTTCTTGGCCGCAGAGGTATTCAGGTCCCCATGCGGCTTTGGCCCATCCGCCACTACAAAATTCAATCAGATTCACAACTTATTTCCCCATTCATACATCAATTGCAACAATACGTTAATTAGCCGAATTTTCTATTTAATTTTAATTACTTCAATAGTTCCTCCCTCGCTTCAAATATGCGTCTGGAAGCAGCCAGCAACACGGCCAGAGTTGTCTCCGCCGTAGCATTGGTGAGGACGTTTGGAGTGTAGCCCACTTGAATTCCTCGACTTTTCACTTCCGCCAGGTCGATATGATCATGGCCAACGGACATGGTTCCAATCACTTTCAAACTGGGACCCGCTGCGTCGAGCAACTCGGCATCGATCCTATCAGTGATTAGACAATAGAGACCATCTATTCCGGAGACGCTCTTTAGTAGAACGTCTCTCGGCACTGGTCGCGGCTCCGTCCATGAGGTCAGATCAAACCTGACAGTCAAAAAATAAAATGCTAATAAGCCAATTTATGTAATCATTGCAGACGTAGGTTTAACGAGGCACTTGGTCGGCTTTTGGCTTCATTCATGTAAAACCCAATTAAATGATTTTTTTTTATGATTGAATGCCTACTTCTCCTGAAGAAGTTCCAAAGCCGCCAGTGGAATGTCCGGCCGAGTGAGAAACACCTTCGGCTTTCCTCCAACTGAAACCGTACTCATGCTTCTAATTCTTAGCACAGCTCCACAGCTATTAAAATTCGTTGCTGTAAAGGGAAACTTTCTCCAAGATGTATTTGCAGCTACTGTACTGGGTTTGGCTATGGCTGTACCACTGCGAAGGACTGGAACAATCCGGGTTGGAAACATGTGAGGCAATATTAGTATTACGATCTTCACCTAAGCGTAAAATCTGATCAATCAAACCCTTTTGCAATTCTTCACCAAACCACCGCTGCTTTCACAGCATGCCTTGGTGTAGATGTAGATAAGTTCCTATTGCAAAGAAGACCTTGATGAGAAGATATCAATGACAACACGTATTTTATTGCATATAGTATGAGCTTTGACAAACCTGTTAAAAATTGCAAGATCTTATCATCATATCAAACTCGTTTATCCAAAAAAAATCCTCGTTGTTTTATCCAAAAAAAAATGTATGAAAATTGAAGAGAAATGGTGAGGACCACAGTTAGTTAGTTTTAGTTATCCTCCGAGTTCTCATCTATATGTCCTTCCACAAAAATGATAAAATAATCTTCTCTGCTCATTAAAACTATTTTACCTAATAGAGTACGTGGACTGTGTGGAGTGGATTGGATGGACTATTGGACTGTGCATTGTAAAATGTGTGAGGTCTTTTGAGGAATATGCCGGCTGATACTAATGCTGATTATGTGCTAGTGGCTGGTACATGTGGATGAAATAACATGAGCAAAAACTTTGCGTTTGACAGATACACATGTACTTCATATGGACAACATGAGTATATTCAATCGCTTGGAAAATTTTCATACATACCTACATACATAAATTTCTCCTTGTTGATCATGGAATATTTCAAGTTTATCATATCAACATATGTATTCGGCATGCACATAACATCTAGTAGGACAGCATAAGCTACAGGATGCAATGACACGTGCTTACGGAGTGCGTATATCGTATTTGTATTAGTAAAGCCTATAAAAATGTAATAGCTTGTCGTATTCATGCTCGTACAAGTATTTTCTTAACCCCCCCCCCCAACTTTCACTCCTTGAGCTGTACATTATAGTCTCGTGCCTTAGTTATGCAATTAATGAAATTCATCAGTAATTTCACCGAGGTCTCGCGGAGACTCGATGGGAACACAATTTATCCCTTGAATAACTATTATAGCACACCTTCCTATGTTTTTTCAATCCGTTCCACATCCTCCTCGATTTCATAGTTTTGTGATGATTATTGATTAAATTAGTTAAAAATTAAAAAACACACGATTGTTTCACGACATAGACGTAAAACCATGTAAATCTATGTTTCACGTTTGTAATCTAGTTTGTAAATCTATGTTTCACGATGCCCCGGCGAATGGAAATTAGTTTGAGCATACCAAGAAGCTTTCACAGTAACTGGCTTGCTTTGATGAAACTTAAGCTAGTTACCGTGGAATCTCCTTGGAGCATACATGACAATCTTTATTTTTCCTTTACTTCAGAGACTATAAAATGCAGATGAAATGACAATAAATTTAAATCCCTGTTCATGATGAATGACATGCAGTTGATGATAGATTTCGATAAATAAAGGGTAACGGATCACTTTCACCTTTTGAGATTGTTATTGATTTTCCACAACCTCATTTTTGGCAAGTTTTTTTTTCTTAAGTAGAATGGCTAGATATAATCGACCGCAGGTAGCGTGGCTAGCTTGGCTGATTCTACTAATGTTTCTGGGATTGGTGACCTTCAAGTACGATTATAACAGCCCCTGGACCATTATTCCGAATGGGATCTCAGAATTGCCACAAGAGGATGAGAAGATTGTTAAGTTCATTTGGGAGAAAGGCCTTATCGAGCCCCCTTCGGATGAGCCCTATAACTTGGAAGACCCCAACAACGATCCTTCCCGAGGCCAAGCGCAATTTATCCGGAGGCTTTTGAGAAACATGGTACATCATCATGAATAAGATAATTATATAACTAACAACCTTTGTTGGGTTGAAGTTTCGGATGCAGATTTGGGGGAGAGTTTTTATGCAAATAATTTTCGTATGTTGCAGACAAACGGATTTTTTGTAGAGGCCGGGGCCCTTGACGGCGAAACCCGTTCCAACACCCTGTTCATGGAGCAACATCTTGGATGGAAGGTATAGCCTTACAGAAATTTTAGTTCCCTGATAAAATCTAGTAACTCATTACATAACCTATATAAATAAACTCTACACCCCCGGCTCCCCATATAGGGTCTACTCGTCGAAGGAAGCCCAAAAAACTATCTTTTGGTCAAGAACAAACACAG
The DNA here is from genome assembly GCA_034696785.1 of Lepidocyrtus cyaneus. Classification (NCBI taxonomy): domain Eukaryota; kingdom Metazoa; phylum Arthropoda; class Collembola; order Entomobryomorpha; family Entomobryidae; genus Lepidocyrtus; species Lepidocyrtus cyaneus. The sequence goes on from JAQIWX010001121.1 coordinate 10,844, forward strand.
AAAAGCGTGGACTTCCAAAACATGTCTTGCCATAAAGCCACATCCGCATGAGGTGCGATAGTTTCTGAATGAATGCTCTCATAAATAACTATAATTGGAATATTAATAATTAAGCTAATTATCTTTCGTTTTCGCGTATTTTTAAATCATCAGGCTAGTTTCTTGGAGGCTTGGAATGTTGGGAAAATAGTGGATGACGGCCAGCGTGCTTCCAAGAAAATAGCGAGGATCCAATGCATGCCTCTGTTCCTACTGTTGTCGGCGCTAAATGTCACAACTGTGGACTACTTCAGTTTGGACGTGGAGGGGAGTGAGTTCAAAGTTTTGAAGACGATCCCGTTTGACAAAGTCTTCATCAAGGTATAACTATTTAAATTAGATATTTTGAGTTATAATTCGATCAAGACAATTAACACATTTTATGCCAATTATTACGCTCCAGACATTGTCCGTGGAATTCGTTCATAATCCCGAAGGAAAACAAAGCATTCTGGACTTTATGAAGTCCAAAGGATACAATTTGGCTGGGGAAGTGTTCTACGAGGGCGGTCTCGCAAATGATGTAATTCTTGTTCATGAGAGTTTATCTATAAACCAAAACCATTAAAACGTTATTTATTTTATTACTGTTTTGCAAACCAAAAACAAATTGTGTGACATAGTACGACTCTGGGAGTATTGATCGATTACATTCAACTAT
>JAQIWX010001122.1:0-11519 GCA_034696785.1 Lepidocyrtus cyaneus
TTCATACAATATTTACTTACCGATATTGGAGATGATGATGATGTTGCGGAGGGGTTGTGAGTTGTGATGTGATATGGTTTTTTTTATGTCGATTGACTTGACTCCATCGATTGTCAATGCACCAAAATGATGGAGAATGCTAATTCATCGTTATACTTACAACCCCAACGCTTTCTGAACTTTATCCCCGGCTTTGACTGCAAAACATAATGAAATGAATTGCTGACTTCTCTGCTAAGCCATATCCCATCTCTACATTTTCCGCTGTAACAATCTTGGCATTAGTAGGTAAAATTGGCTTCATGTTTATTCAGCTCTCTTGGATTGGAACAAGAGGATGGTCATGTTCTCCTGTTACGGAGGGAAATGTAGGTTCTGTGGTCAAAATTGCTTTCCAAGAATTGATTGCCTATTCCACAAATGAATTGAAATTTGGAGATACTTTCCCCTACTATTCCAATCCCATCTCGCTGAGCTTCCACAGTCAAAATTATACTGTTCAAAGTTGGGGGATAATAATGAGCTCCCACGTTCTTCACTGTGGAACAGATAATTATGGTTTTTCTGCTCTGCTTCCACTTACTTACTCCGGCCCTTTTCATTTCTACTTTTTTAAATTTAATTATGTAGCCATGCAGCTAGTAGCTGCTGACGAGTATTTGCTCTTGCTTTTGATGTTAGTAGGAAGAAGTTAAGTGGGAGGATGTCGTTTTTCCCTCCATGTTCAACTTTCCAGGGATATACTACGCTGTAAACTCTCGAAGTAAGATTAATGAGACTGCCAAATTTCTTAAATTCATGAATAAATGAGGAGTAGTAATGCGAAAAGCAAGTCAGCACATTTGATATTGTTAGGGTGGAGCACGGACGGAGGAGGACATTCGTATATAATCTTCTTAGGAGACGGCATAAAAACAACTGTGGACTACTACACGGACGTGCTTTGCATTGCGACATGGCCATGGAAAGAAGGAAGAAAAGGGGAGTCCGCAGAGTACGAAAAAAATTTTTGCATCATAGTTTACTATCCCATTAGGTAGTGCTTTAAAGAGATATTTATGTAGTCTTAGTAGTATACATTAGTACTAATAGGGAAAGTACAGACAGAATGTAGTAGAGAGGAAGATGCTGGCGTACTCACTTTCTCTACTTGATAGTATCAGTTGAGAAACTTTCTTCTTCTGGACAGAAAAGTGAAAGTTCTTGTTACACTTTTGGAGAGTACGAATGGAACTGTTTAACAGTTTAAATGACAATGTTTGGTGAGGTTCTCATAATATCATCCAGCAGCTGCATATTATGCACATTTGATATGTTTGTATATGTACTTGTTTTAGTTTGCGAAAAAAATAAATCAGCAAATGATTTTATATGGAAGGAAAGTTACGTACCAGTATATATTTTTAACGCTATCACACTGTCATAGTTAAGTATTTCAAGAATTCCTCCTGCCTACATAATCATGAATAATTGGGTTGAGAAATTCACTCAAAAAAGTTTTATGACTGTTCAAGGTGGTGTTTGCACGATTTGCTCATTACTTTTTTCAAGAACTATTGCAGATGTTTCAAAAAAAAAATCATGGGAAAGGCATGTTTTTAAGTGGAAAATGTCTAAATACGTATGCATTTCACAATCCAGCAACATGCTGAAAAGCTCTTTTAAAAAAGTGCCAAAATGAAAAAGTAGTGTTGTAAATAAACTTGTATTTATTTTATTTTTTATTCAGCGTGTCTTGCCAAGAATTTCTTCAACTTTGGAATATACACCAGCAACTTATCCCGTTTATCCAATTTCACCAGTTTCAGCACTCTCTGTAGCCTTGCAATAATTTCAGGGTTAGCCTCCGAGTTTTTGTACTTTTTAATACGCGTCAGCAACTGTCGGCGACCGCCGTCGGTCTCCAGTTTAGTTTTGAAATTTTTGAAAAACTTTGTCCACCTTTCATTAAGAACTATCTTCTTTTTACTTGGTTCTGTCGGCATTCCACTTCCACCTTTCTGCTTCTTTCCTTTTTTATTACTGGGCCCGGCCTTCATTTGCTTGGAGTCGGCCGACTGTATTTTCACAGGTACTCCGAGATCTTCTTCGTCCTCTTCATTATGATTAGGACCCTTGTCACGTATTCTCGATGAAGTGCTGGGCCTTGCTGGTGGTGTATCTGCATGAAATGGTTTTGTGACTTCCTTCTTCGAGCTTCCGAATGTTGCTCCAAGAATTCTATCCATTTTGCTAGCTCCTCCAGCACCGCTGCTCCGGCCCCTACCACTCCCTCCATCCCGTCTGAACATTTGCTCGTAGCCCCTGTGAGTGAACATGTTATTGGAACAATCGAATAAGTCAGGCGGAAGGAAACTCCCAACGTAAAAATTATGAAATGGGAAGCTCATAAAAAGGGGAAACTTACGAAATGGTCGCATGATGAAAGGGAAAACCCAATATTTTTTCAAGCCATGTAAACAGGTCGTTTGGGAAATCAATATCTTGCAACCAGTTGTCCGCCTTCGTGGGGCTCAACAGAGTGGAAATAAAACAAAGGCTGGGGTAGACATGATTTGCATAGTCCTCAACCATCCCGCTGGAGACGGCCCTGTTTAAAAGCAAACATTCTTCTTGTTGGAATAAAGTTATTTCCCCGATGGATTAAATACATGAGTAAATAGTATAAGACAAAATCTTTGAGAAGTTAAAAAACAATGTTTACAACACAACATACCATATCCGGGATAAGATTCCTACTATGATCAGGGAGTCAGCGGGATGATGGGAGCAGCTTATCAAACCCAGCCAGTATCCAACAGTCCTTTCGCACTCGTACTTAATCTGCATTATTTGATAAAAGGAAGGAATGACAAACGTTAAAAACTTAATTACATCAAAGAACATACAGTACAGCATGCAAATGACATGAGAGAAGACTTGAGTCCTGCCATGTCACAATCTGACGCTTGACACGAGAGAGTTCTACTACCACCCCTCTGCTTTTCCTTCATTAAATGCACCAAATCATTTGACATGTTTTAAGGCGTCCCTCCAGCCTACATTATTACATAATATTTACCTTCGAAAGGAGCAAGAGATCACGGAGCGTTAGGTATATGACCCAGTTGGACCACTGCCTGCTCGGAAGACGGATGTCTTTCATGTTACCCTTGACACGTTCCATCATAATTTTCTTGGAGTCTTGTTGTTTCCCGACCTTTTTCTTCGGCGGCGGCAGCCCTCTTGCATCATCGGACTCAAACGCTTCCCGGAACTTGGAAAAGTCGGTCCAACACGCGTTGGACCTCCATCTCAGAACTAGTGTCAAAATTCTTCGAGTCAACATGAGTGCCTTCTCCAGCCTCAGCTGAGTTCCCTTCCTGATTATGAATGCTTTTAGGAGTTCTCCCTCGGATGTAAATGTCAGCGACTTTTCATCCAGCTCACAACTCCCAAGTTTGGACCAAGTCTTGAAGATATTCCTAAAGTGTAACATGAATAGGTATATGAATAGTTTGGAACAAAACTTTAAAATCAAACTTTGATAAATCTTTCATCTTTACTACTTAATCATCCAATGTCAAATTTAATTTATTTCATAACCCTGTCAAATCATCCAATGTTAATGTTGAATGAAATGTTTGCACATGTTTACCTCTTCCTCTCCTCATCTTGCACAGCAACCGTTATAAACGGTGGGGCAGAGAGTTTCTCCCGTTTGTTGAATATTGTTCCGGACATCTCTGGGAGGCGAGGCCTTCAGACTGGCAATAAAAAACGGGTTCCAATTTCCCGACTAATTAAAACTAAACTGTGCAATAGCAAACATTTACTGTTTACGATACGAGGCAAGCAAACAGGTGCATTTTTGTTAAATCCAAATGCGCAATCACAAGTGTCACTGTCAAATGTCACTGCATAACTTCTGTCACTCGATCACAGATCAATACACCAAGTCAAGTCAGAAAGCGAATGTTTGTAAACAGACGAGTGTGGAGTGGAGTGCTGTGCTGGAATGTGAATGTTGTCATATTTCACATGAAAGATCAAAGCACATGCATTTGATTCTGGATCCATTGCTGCTGCTTGCTGGTTGTAGTGCATTTACTATTTGCCCAGACCACGCTCTCCCGCCACACAAGTCACGCATGAGATGCTGCAGAGCGAGCGATGGGAATGGAAAAGGAAGGACAGGACATGAATCATGAAAAAGCGCAACAAAGAGAGACGCTGCTGCTCTGCTCGGCCTCTGCTCTGCCTTCATGAAAATTCATTTGGTGGAATGAACTCATTTTTCGGCAAAAATGTGTAATAGATAGTTTGCCATGAAACTGACATTTTATCCACTTTTTTACATCGGCAGTAGCAATGTGTCATTTCATTTGCTGCCTTTTTTTTTAAATGACCTTTGACATTAAACATCTCATTCACCCACCAATGTAAATTAGCTCAGCAAATATAGGTCATGGATCATAAACTTGATAAATTATCTGGATCAACGTGATCGTTCGGGATGCTAATGCTGGTCTACCTAAATATGGCGGCGGTTTATTTTTGAGTGAGTTCGACCGCAACTGACATGGCCATAGCTGTGTTTCATAAGAACAAAAAAGGTAGATCAAAATGAAATACGGTTAGTTCACAGTTTGTATTTAAAAAGGGGGGAAACAACTCAAAATTATTACAAGGAAACCTACTTGGTATATAAATCTACACGATGACGATGATGTTTGCTTCCGATTTTTACTAGCGTGGAAAGTTCAAACTTCCGTTCTGTATGAGAGACTGGGTTAAGTCTACAAAAAAAGAAGAAGTTGAGGGAAATTAAACCTTTTATTTTGGCCAACTAAGGAAAAAAGCATTTATGCAAAACTGGGAAATGAATACTTAAGCAAATAAGTTTGTATACTCAAATTACAGGCATACTTGAGTAAGTAGATTTTTCCTTGTTTGCTGAATAGTTACTTTTACTTCTTCTGTGAGTCTTGCTCTGCTCCTGCTCCACTTTTGCAAGAAGACTTACCTAAGTAAGCACGGAGGAGAGCTATAAAAACTCAAGAAAGTAAATACCACTTTGGCAGTGTTTTTCATTGTTAATTTATATACATTAATTTAATTAGATTATCTTTCATGGAAATCATTTTGCGTGCTATACGTTAGTTTAGTTCCTTTTCCCCTATTTCATAATATTACATAAATCTGTCATGTTACAACTTTTTACTCTACAATTATGTTGAAAAGAGAAAATTTAAATATATGATTTGCAAACTTTTGATTGTTCAGCAAAAGCTAAAAAGCATTATTATGACGTAATACACACTTCCGCCATGGCTTTGTTGTTGGTAATACAATCTGATAAAGAAGTATAGTTTATTTAATTGTGTGTATTAAACCATCCCGGAGTTTGCAATTAATTTAAGATAGAAAATTCTGGTAATTCAGTAAATGGACCACTCTGTCAATTTTATGTAAGCGATAACAGCTTTAAATATCATGTTATGTTATATGAGAACGAAAGCTTACAAGAGTTCTAAAATATAGCCATGCAATCGTAGAAAGTTTATTGTTTGAGCATGCATTCCGATACGAAATATATGTAATTTGTGTGTAAGCTACAGGGTTTCCTGTCAAGCTAGATATTTTTTCCTTCAGGTTTTAGGTAGGTCTACCTAAAACCTAAATCAGCTAAATAAGCCATACGTACGCTACGGAAGGGGAAATGTTGAATTACTAGCCGAGGTAATTTCGATGGGGGAGCTCTAATCAGCCTGGTAATCTTCCGAGGAAAAAAAATACGTGGTCATTCTGCAGCCACTTTCATTATTTTCTGCTTCCCTTTCAAGATCCACCGCAAATTTCGCTTTACCAGGACAGCAGCACAAGACTTTCCCTACAGATTACAGATTACAAGCAGCCTAAAAGTCTAGTCTCTTCCTCATACAAATGTAGATAGGTAGGTAGACGTAATGTGTATGAAAAGAGAAGATGCATTCACCTATTTATTTTGATTGTAGATTACATCACATCCCATCCGAGCTCCCAAAATAACAGTGTTTCCCCTTAGGCACTCCACACAACGTACTTTTCCGTTAGTGGGAGTGGAGGCGAAAGTAACAACTTGGACTAAGGAACAAGTTGTGAGAGTAGAATTCTAATTACTTTGCCACTCACTGAGCAAAGGAGAGCAGCGGTGGTGGTGGTGAAGGAACACTTAACATTTTACTTTTTTTCTTCCCTTCTCCGTCCCTACTGAATATACACTTGTTTGTTGGAGAAATTGCTTATTTTGTTGAGAGAGGAAACTTGGCCAGTAACTGTAAAACTCGAACTTAAACAATGCAGAAATGCAGTTTTCCCAACTAACCTACTCAGCAAAGATGTACATTGATGATAAGAAAGGGCTTCAGTGATGATATGACGGTACTGTATTGTACGGTATGGGGGCATTATATAATCATATAAATAAGTAATCATATGGGAAGCACTTTATTTTTACCTTCCCATTTAATATAGCCATAGTCATTGAAAAGAAAGCCCCGAAACTATCAAATATAACGGATATGGGAAGATGACGACATGCTATGATGTTGTTCAAAATGTTCCAACAAAAAGTTTCACTCTGTCTGTGCGTACAAAATACAAACAAGCTCTTTACGATTCCGTTCGTCGTTAGCTGGATCCACTAAAAAAAATATGAAACAATCGGGGGTACTCCTCCTCCTTGCTTCGAATCCGGTATGCGTACGAGGGCGTACAAGGTGCAGGGCTTTTATTTTATTATCTCGATCCAGAAACACAATTCCTCGAAAGTTCGCAATCCTCTTTTCGGGCATTTTGAGTAAAAACGACTTACTTATCTATGGGAGAAGGAAAATGCCTACCCACCACATAGAAATGCAAAATGATAGAGGTATGAATTTGCGGATGAAAGTATGATTCCGGTGGTTTTGCTGTTAGTCTAAAAAGAATCTCTGAAAATCGGAGGAAGAAGGTTTAGTTTTGTAAGCCGGACACAAAGTACTGTCACACCAGAAAAGTGATTAGGCTGCTATTAAGCTTTAAGCCCTTGAAGCATTGTGTAGAGAGAGACAGCGGCGGCGGTAGCAGCACGATCGAGTACGTAGTTTGCAAACTTTTTCCCCCTTATCTCAATGAATTTTGCAGAACAAATTTTCCTCGTTTCAGCAACCGAATATTCCGCTCATTTTCTGTTACAAAGAAGCAGAAACAGGTTTTGGGAAAAACAGTTTTAGCACACTTCCAACTTTGATTATACAACCAATTCGCAGGAAAAAAGTTTTTTTTTCTGGTTGCTCTTTCAAACAGTCCATTACAGACATATAGGTACATAATATTCCATTCCTATAATGGCCGTGTGTGTGGGTAGCAGCTGCTTCGTGAGAGAGTAGATAGTTAAGTGGAGAATTTTCTCATTTAAATATTATTCACTCATCGTCATCATCATTGCCCGACCAGACAAGAAAAATTGGGTATCGGAGTACGTTAATGTCATCAGTGCATTATTCATTGTTGGAATCATTAAGGCTGACCTCGTTCCCATTCCCCCATCTTATTACCCCATTTATGTAGGAAGGGAGAACGAGCTAATAAGACAAGTGTGCACTGCACGAGCTCCAAATTGGCGTTCCTATGAATTATTACTGCACATATGTCACCAGTCAGGGACTGGGCAATGCAATCCCAGCTCATTAGGAATTATTTAGGGGACTATATCCCCGTCCCCAATCCGATAATTCAGTGAGAGAATAAGAAGAAAAAAGGTGAAAATGGGATGAGATAGGCAAACGTCATTTATACGCTTAAACTTTCACGCATACATTTTACCAGCTTCATTTATTCAACCGTTCATTCATTCCCCAACAATCTATGCTGATAGCCATGCTGATGCTACGATGCATTTACCCTTTTGCACTTGCACGCTCTGCTAAAAAGTCAATAAAGTACGTTGCTCTCCCTTCCTTCTTTCCAAAAATATATTGCTTCCAATTTACAACGGTTGCTTCCAGTTTGATACGGTCCCTACAAACTACATAGTAAGCACTTTGATGTGTGTACTTATCATTCCGGTTCACGAATGCTTTCACCTTAGCACGCCATGCCCGAGCCAACTCAACTAACTATCTATTCTCTTTTTGATGGCTCCTAGTTTATAGACCTTAAACATGAGAATGGACTCGGTTAATTGAACTTAAGTTCGGGGGATTGAGCAAGGACACTGTTTTTTCCTCTCCCTTATGGTTCAGGCAATTAGATGGGGCAGGTAGTATTGTTTCCAGTTTCATATAAATACCCAGAGTGCCAGAACGGGATGTCTACTATAGATAGGAAGGGAGGTAGATATATAGGTGCATACCAGGAAGAGTAAGTCTTCCAGTCTGTGAAAAGTCGAGATTAAGAGGAAGAAGAAAGGACAACATTAATCTCACCGTACACAAGGATTTTGGAATAACTCCAGCAACTTTCACTGATGAAGCAGTGCAATGAGCTAAGGTCAGATATTGGCTCAGGAAATAGAGTCTTGGATGGATTGAGATGTTCTTTGTACGCGAACACTACATTTCACTACAATACAGGTTCACCATTTCTTTTCCTTTTTTTTGCTAAAGAATCCGTCCTTTTCCCTCTTTCCAGTTTCAGGAGACAAGTTTAGCTCTGCTTTGGTTAGATGTTGTGTAGTATGTATAGCTACTTAAGCAGGGGAAAGGAAGGGGAAGGTTGTAGACAGTTGCAACGTAAACGGCTGCTCCTACTATGTACGTGCAAGAGTCAAAATCAGTAATTTCTCCGGAAGATAAATGAAGCAGCCCGGCACTCAGCAGCAGTCCCTTTCCTGCTTTCTTTTCCCTCCTTTGGAATTTATGCTCAAACATAGTTCAATGGTGAAAGCTGCTCGCTCGTGCTATGCTGGCTGGGAAGAAAGAGGAAAAGTGCTTGGAAACGTTTTCTAGTGGGGGGAAAATGTGACACATTCCATAAATTGATGTGGTCATATACAATCAACCATTTGGTTATTATTAGCATTGTCTCCCTGTATCCAAGCAGGGGAGTTTTATTATTACCAGCCAGCTCAGTATATCACAGGAAGGGACATATACTTACTTCCCATTTTTATTGCACCTACTGAAATACGACAATGAATATTCTCCTCTTTTTAAAAAAAAAACTGCTTGTTGGAGGAGCCACGAAGGTGACGCCAGGACAATAACTGAGCACTAGGGAACAATGGAAAACGCAATTTAAAAACCAGTGAAATAATGTGTACAACACTTTTAGCAAAACTCCCTCGCATGACTCCTCGTATAGACATCCTGAATTAGCCCATTAACCAGGAGAGAGTAAAAAGCACGGAATTCTTTCCTTCTTTTCTTTTTTTTGCTACCCTGCCTGTCCGCACAAACCAATTTATAGGGAACATGTCCAAACGTTATGTGTTCTTCTCCACCAATGTTGGAAATGTGACTGGAGCCGGTGATAGGTACATATTTCACTTCATTCCTGTACAATGGCTTGTGAAAGATGTGCTTACGCTCGTAGTCACTCACCAGTGGAAATTGTTAGAGAAACGGAGCAGTTAGCAGTTGACAGCGTGCGGAGTGGGTTATGTTGTATTGTGTGTGTGTGTGTGTACCTATGTGCTCTTTGGTGAAAGTCAGGTGGAAAAAACACAACCGGTTTTGGTTGATACATGTACATTCCACGCATATAGGACTTACGTGTGACAACAATTTTCTTCTTCTTAGCACGCCATTTTTATTTTAGCCGGAGAATAGTCTGTATCAGAAAAATAAACTCTCACATTTCATTGCTCAGAAATTACTACTGTGGATTGAGAAGCAGGACAAAAGAGAAAGAAAAAAACTTTTTTTTTATTTTCCTCCTTTTTTCTTAGCATTTGGAAAGTGGCCAAACAAAGGAAACGTCGTGTTTTCCCCCGGATCAGTTCATGTACAGAACAATCAGAATAATGTAAGATAACGCAATAGAAGTTTGCTATAGGCCATCCATATAATAAAATGGAATCGTTTCAATACAAATTACGTATGTAGTTAGCTTTTAATATAGCGGTCAGCTTTATGTACATGAAGCGTTTCGCCGGAACTTCCGGTAGCGTGCTATAGCAACGGCAATATTTTGTGTAGAATTTACCGAGGATATTCATTTTTAGTCGTGAAGACACAATGGATTGGAGGATTTGACTCACGTGAATTTGCTTAAGTAGTAATGGCAGTAAATTCAAATTCATATCGATTTACATATTACTCCCATATCATGAAGCCATCATGACATACAACTTGCCAAATGTAATTTATTTGTATGACTGCTCCATTTACAGCAGCTTCCTAATAAACCATGCCAAGTCGTATGATTGGTTGTTGTTGTGAAGTTGAATTGGAAATCATATTTTCAGTAAATTTTATACATTTATTCATTATTATGCGTTAAATCATATGAGTTCATTTAGATGTCCGATGCCTACCTATTTGTAATGAATTGAGCAGCTAATGCAAAGGATAGGATACACATAATAGATATGAAATGAAAGGTATGTGTGGTTTCCATTGTTGAATGATGTGATGATAATCCACTCTATAATGCAAAATTATGTAAATTGTAATAAATTAACCCCACAATTCTGTATGAATGTATCGGAAGCTTTTGAAATTGTGTTTCATATTCATCCCAAGTACTTTATATCCTAAATTCATATGCCTATACTAATTTGGACTATGATCAATTAAAAAATGATAAACCATTCATTGCTCATCTTTCTCTTATATTTCAGAGGGTAAGTCTGTATAGTCTGACTTAATTTGCGTGTAATTTGTTTTCGCCCAATGGTATTCATACGCAGTAAGGTTAAGTATGTATGTATATGTGTACCAACTGTATACATATTGTAATTCAGGTGAAATGAATTTTAAATTCTGAATTATTTATTAGGTATGAATTATCAATTCTAATATTATCTTTATCTATTCATATAATTCCGAAAAATCTTCATCTATTCATATAATTCCGAAAAATCTTCATCTATTCATATAATTCCGAATAATCTTTAGAGCCTCAATATCATTCTTATTTGTCCAGAATAAGGTTAGCATTTATTAGTATACATCAAGCGTCAGGTGGGCTTTTAATGTAGTTCAAGCAGTGGTAGCAATTCAACCAAACAACTATCAAATGTTTGATAATTTGATAAGCTTTATATTTGATTACGTTATCAAATGTTTGATAATTGTTTGATTGTTTGATAAAGAAAAAAATTAAGCGGGACTTTTTAAAAATAATGTTAGAACTCATTGGGGAAGTGTTTATGCATAAAGAATCCACTAGCTGTTTTTAAAAATCCTATAATTTAATTTAAATATGAGTTTGCAATTTTTTAAATATTTATAATAAAAAATATATCAGTTTTTACAATAATGTTGAATGTAATTGTTATTTTAAATATATTGAAAGATTCAAACGTAAAATAAACAAAATATGCAGCTAATTTCACCATATAAAGAAGCAAA
>JAQIWX010001123.1:0-11489 GCA_034696785.1 Lepidocyrtus cyaneus
GCCTTAATCCCATAAGACAATGAATTTATAGCTGTTTGAAACTCACCTACTTTTCCCCCATTTTGATACTTTTGCCCCCGTCACCATGTCAACTGTGGCCATGGCATCGGGAGACAGAGTGGATTCTTACTTACTCATATGGACTAGTTTACTAAAACAGTTTCAAGAGAATCGCTCATTACTACTTGCCGGTCATTCCTTGTTAGTAGGTAACTATTCTAATTAAATTACAATTCGCACATTCCTTAAAAAAACATTCCACAATTAGTTCGTGCACTCACTAACTACTATAATTAACAATTATTATAAAAGCATCATAGTTTCCTTCATCCTCAAACGTTTTTAGCAGATTGTGCAGCAACCGCAGCCGGCACTCCCACTGGAAGGGTTCAAAATCGGGATGTAAAGACATTCATCGTCTAATGATAAAAAGATAGAACTATTTAAATTAACTTAACTGACTATCCGAATAGTTAAATATGTTTTTGTAGATGACAATAAAAAATTTCGAATGATTATAAATATATACTCATGTTTTGGGATCTTTAACTTCCGGAGGGCCCAAGGGGGGATTAGCGTTGATGATCATCCGACAAGACTCCGCATTAATAAAATAGTTGGACTCGACTCGGGATTGGAGGTTTTTTGGCTGTCAGGTTAAAATTAAGGAATTGATTAATTCTTTATTTAATAAAATGATGATTAGATTTAATAATCAAAGGTAAATAAATAATAAGGACTGGGAGTTTGTTTCATACAGGTCGAGTGCAATAACTTGAAGTTTGTCGGATCTGTGATCCTTCTGGGAGAGCTTCTCCCAGACGGCGTGGTGTCCTCGATGATGCTCACCGCTGGGCTCCATCGAAGGCGAACCGGTTTTGGGCCTTGCCCTCCGGCGCCTTGCAAAAGCGGAGCCACTACATGGTCGTCTGGAACAAATGAGGCATTTGGACCTGTACATCTTGGATATTTGATGGGAAGAGACAAAGATAAGATAAGATGTTGCATGACCAGTTGGGCTTATCGAATGAGGCTTGTTGTTTACCATTGAATGCCTCTGCCATGGGGTCGGTGATGTCGATGGCAATGATCTTGTAGTCCGTCTCCCCCTGGTCGATCATCATCATCCCGAAGCAGCCTAACACCTTGACCTGGAGGATGGTCCTGCGGCTCTTGATTTTGGAGCCGATCTCGCAGCAGTCTATCATGTCATTGTCGCCCCTGCAGTGTGTGAACCTATCCTGGATATCCGAGTGTTCCCAGTGGGGGATCGCCCCGTAGTTCCAAGGGGTAGCCGTGATAAGGGAAGAAGTTGGCCATGTACCGGAGCTTCTCGTTTTCACGTCGTGGATGATCGGGTTGAGGGGCTCTACCAAGCAGACCTAGGAAAAAAGGAAGCTCAAAATCAAAATAATGACATGACATGACCTCATCTGGATAAGCATGAATGACAGTGACACTTCCACAGAGTACCTCCAACTTGGCATTCGACCATCAGAGAATCTTCACAAGTATATTGAATATTTTTTATTTTAATTTGGCTTCTCTTCTGTTGTGAATATTTTTATTTTAACTTTAAAAAATATATCAACCAATAAGATCGTAATTTTTTTTTGCTAAAATCTGACTTTTGATGATTAATCAAGTTCAGTTTCTTTGGAAATGCATTTTGCGACTGCCACCAAGAAATTCGGAAAATTTGATTTTTTGACCGATCTCGGCGAGTAGACCATTTTTGGTTTTCACCAATTTTTTTTTAATTGGCCCAAGTAATTGTGATTTTGAAATTGTGATTGGTTTTGGTTAGGTTAGGTTGGGTAAGGTTAGACTGGGTTTGGCTAAGCTGGATTAATTTGGCTAGGCTAAGTATGATTGAGAATGGGAATGGCTAGGCCGGGTGTGGTTGGGGTAATAGCTAGCTGACAGGTGGGTGTGGTTGGGTTTGGCTAGATTGGCTTGGGTCAAAAAAAAATTGGCGAAAACCAAAAATGATCTACTCGTCGAGATCGGTCCACAAATCACAATTTTATGCGTGGTCAAAATTTGACCTTTGACCCTTCCCTGGGGAAAGAGGTCATTCTCCGGAGCTGGGGATAGTGCCATTCGATTTGGAGCATTATGAACTATAATTTCACAGTTTCATAACTTTCCATTTCACCCCACCCAAAACTAAAATTTTACCAGAAATTCTTGTCGCTGACCACGTTGCAGATATTTAATGCGGTAGTTAGAAAAATATATATTATGCAAAATAACTGAATCGGTTTTCATATGGTTGTTGAGCAGTTTTGATTTTGCTTTCACACTTTGGTTGTGATATCTTATGTAATGATCCTCTGCAACGTAGCAGTCATCCAGTATGGGGATCTGATGGGGTGGCGACTCTGGATTCTTTTCACAGAAGTAAACTTCTTTTCAAACGTGACTTGGCCGGCAAAGCTCCGCAGGTCACCACGAGCTGCATCCTGTCATGAAAGATGTACCAGTGAAAAACGGGCTACCAGAGGAAGTACATGGGCCTGGCGGCCAAGGCTTGAAGTCTACCGTGGAGGGTGAGCACTTCGGGCTTATATTACATAACTTCGATTGAGGTTCTTGGTATTTAATTAACAAATCCTTCTCATTTATTATTTGGTCATGTCCATGTCATGTCGCTGCTGCCATATGATTCATTTTCCATTAATTACAAATGGAAAATATTTATTTTTAGATGATGTTCCCCGACTCAACACTGTGCTTCCTGCGACTTGTATTTCACATCCAGTACTAGTCTTCGAATCTTAATTGGAAGGTTGACTCTGGATTATTTGATTAGTTTTAAGCATCACTTAATAAACTAACTATGGATCTAGTTTATGTTGTTCCATAAAGTTGTAAGTCTAAAAATGTAAACTTCGTTCACTCCTCTAACTATTACAGTAAAAAAATACACCTCACACCAAAAGAGTCCAGACACCAACAAAAATTATTTTTTTTACTTAGCGACAATATAAAAAAATTTAAGGTTCAACAGCCAACTTGTAAAATAATTTTAACGCTTCATTTTGTCACGTAAGTAAGTAGGGAAAATGCTATCAATGTCAATGCCAAAAATAAAATAAAATAATTTCAAATTCATAAATCGCAGATCTGTAAAAAAAACAGAAAAGATTTTCGCATACCCCATGCAACGCAACAAAGACAACGACATAAAAGACAAAGAGCACATGAGCGCCAGCTCAGCGTTCAATCTTCAGCTTGCAGTACCCGTATATTACTCTATTATCCTGGCAACAAACATCAAGATCGAACAGAACAAGTTCTTCCTTTCCTTTTGGTCTGCTTGCTTGATAGCGAGTCTACACGGTTGATACACGTGAAGGTATGTACGCTCCCAAACAACAGTCACTTTTTCTCTCCACACACAGAGAAAGCAGCAAGCGAACTGAAAAATGACACGGGACAGACTGCAGCTCAAGCCGGTTGCGACTGGCCAGTAAAAAGTTAAGTAAATCCAATCCAAAGGTTTTTCAATTTGGACACGCAAAGGCAGGACAGGAAAAGCTGCGAGGCATTTTTTTGTGGTTTTCTTCAAGGAAGGATGCCGGATCGGAGAGTAGGAACTAGATGGATGGATCATCGACTAAATATTTTTTGTGTTGATTGAGGTTGCTGAAAAAAATATATAATTATTTGAAGGGAACAAAAAAGTTAATTAAAATTAATTAAGTGATGTGAGTTATGGTTAGGGAAGAAAAGTAAAAAGGTGGAGAGATGAGTTTGGTCTCCGTGTCTCAAATGTTTGAAGGCGGCGGAGGGGAGAGTGCGCAAAGTTCAGAAGTTGATGGTGGTGGTGCTAGGGAGGATTCTGTAATGTTGCCGGTGGTGGGGGATGGGGGGATGGATGATAATGGTGCTAGTTCTGAGGTAAATCGAGGTGCTTCAGTTCCACCGCAAGGGCAGATAAGTGGCGTGTGTAGCTCAATTGAAATTAATATGGGGGAGGAGAAGGCAGTGGATATGGATCATTCGGTAACAATTGAGGAGGAGGATGAAGTGAATCAAGGGGAGGGGATGATGGAGGTGGTGGATGATGGTAGCAACGGTGCTGAAGTGGATGGGGTGGGGGAAGAGGAGTCAACTCATCATCATCATTGGAAGAGTGCTCCAAACTTATCCACCGAAGGTTTGCCCTTCAACCACTGCAAAATCATAATGAGCCTCAGAGGAGACGGGGTAAATATTGTTCCTGTCACTGATAAGGACAGAGAGGGTTGGAGTGTTCAGGACGGTGAGCCAACCTATAGGGATTGGGTTACCCTCCAAGAAAAGGAGAAGCTGAATCAACGTCAAGACATCGTCCTCAAGTCCTCCACGGAACATCCGGTGGCTGTAGCAGACTTGGAGTGCTACTCCTCTGAAGACTCCAGTAATGGGAGTAGTCTTTTTGAAATCGTCCATGTTAAAATGAAAGCTGCCATTAAAGAGAAACCCCAACAAACTCAAACTAGAGGAGGCGCACTCGAAATGGAAGAAGGGGAAGAAACAATCAAAGATGACAACAACCAGCCTGAGAGGAATTTGAATGTGACTACTATCAAAGGGCCTCCACCTTTTGTTGTCATTTTGGAGGAAACTGATCCGCTCGCGAGTACAAGTCCAGATAAGCCCTTCTCCACTGCTTCCTCCGCCCCTGTTGGCGGTGACCCCTCATCACCAAATCAGAATGGGAATCGGACGCCCACCGGGATTGGAGGAGTTGCCTCAAAACTGAGGAGGAATCTCAAGCTCAAGCATTCACCCTCCAACTACAACAACCACAACTGGCCCAGGCTGTACAACAGGCTCGATATGTTATCGAACAAGATGACCAAGTTTCTTCATGGAGTAGGACAGTCTTCCATCAGTAAGGCCAAGGCAAGGAGGAGAAGAACTGTAGCATTGAAGTCCAAACCTAGTTCAGTATCAGCACTCGCCCGTGTAGATGACAACCAACCAGGAGGAGACCCTTCCCAGGCAAATGGGCTACCCTCTGGGAAGGAGCAGCCCACCATTGTTGGAAACGAGGGGACCACCAGTTCCGGAAGTGGCACTGGGAATAATAATGGCAATGGCGAAATTAGTTTCCACTGCCCCTTCTGCCTTCTCCCATTCCTTGAAGCGGAAGCCCTCATTCAACATGTGCGTAGTAAATCCAATCTTTATCATTACAATTGAATTAAATTAAGTAATTTATAATTTTCCTGCTTTGTTCCTAGTAGTAAATTATTCACCCATAATTAATTCGCTTTAATTTGATGATTTCTCTTTTCCAGCTTGCCAGCCACGAGGAGCAAGTTCAAGATAGGAGTCTCAACGTGTCACTGTCAGATATGCCCGTCCCAGACCCAGATGCCAACATCAGCATCGATGGTGGTCACTGGAACCCACCACCAGAGGATGGAAATGGGGACGAGGAAGAAGACACGGAGAGGATGGCAGTCCTCCCGAATAATAATGTCATTTATGAAGTGCCCATGTCTGGCGCCGGCGCTAGCACCTCTCTGGACCCATTGCACGTCAGTACTCCATTTAAAAAATATAATTTAAGCTCATCATCTCTCAGTCGGGACAGTTAATAAGTGAATTGATTATGTTTAACTAACTAAAAAGCAAGTAACTTTTTTTTGTGGCTTAGGTTCCCAATCCCACAGACGACGAGAACGAGATTCAGATCCCATTTAACGATGAAGCCGGCAGTGTTCATGCTCAATCTTCATTCCAACGGGAATCTCATGAGGAGGAAGAGTCACAAGTGGAGGTAACGCCAGTAACGACCCACTTTTTAAAGCTACGTAGAATTTACTTTAATCTCAATCAACATCAACTGAACTAAATAATTATTTTTTTTTTAAATTTTATCTCAGGTTGCCACTCACGCAGAGAGTAACAACGAGACTGATCAAGGACGCGATGCTAATCAATGTCGACTGTGTAGCTACTCATCTTCCGATGTGACTGCGCATAAAAAACACGTAAGGGCTCTGTCTACTTTTTTAAAGCACAAATGAAATATTTAATGTTTCCATCAGATTAATGGCATTATAAAATTAAATATTTTCTTGGAGGTTTTGACTGTTTTCTGTAATTAAAAAAATACCTCTGTAACTTTATATTTTATTGCAGGCGCGATGTCATGACTCATCCCGACAGTGGAAGTACCGATGTGTTCCCTGCAGTGCTTACTTCTTACGTCTCAACGGGTTCAAGTCTCATGTAAGCACTTGATTTTTAATACAATAACAATTATTGTTAATTCTAAATCAAAACATAATTAAATTAGCATAACAAAATCATTATTAAATAATATTTAATTTTTCTTCTCCGTTGCCCAGTTGAAACATCTGCACAAGGATGAAGACGACAGCGTCAATCCCCCTGAGGAAGCTCCTAGGCCTTCCGAACCTCGACCGCCAGTGGAACCACCGAATCATCCACTCCAACCGACTCCTTTGGAAAATCCCGTGTCTGAACAGGAGAAGCAGGATGAGCAGGTGACATAGCATTTCCTTTCCATTATCCTAGTTAATCAATTTTTTTTTGTAGAAACCTGGATCATCCTTAAAATTAAAATGAGTTTGATTTTATTTTATTAACCTTTCAGATGAGACGGCTGCAAATTACACCATGCCGGATTTTGCTGATCCGATGTGACCACCTTGTCCAATCTGTTGCCGCTACCTCGACTGTCCCGAGAATCAGTGGAAAGGCGAGGAAGTCTTTGAAGTGTGACGAGTGCCGGCGCCAGTACAAGTCTCTGGCTATTCTGAAAACTCACGTAAGTTCCTTCAAAACTTATGTTCCGTATCTAAAAAAAAAAACATTTATCTTTTTTTATATAGTACAATTAACTTTTAGTACTTTATAATTTGAACTTCCAGATGAGAATCCACAGGGACGAGAAACCGTTTCAGTGCAAGAGGTGCATCTGTGCTTACCGGCAACTTGCTAATCTGCAGTTCCATGTAAGGCCTTGTCCCAACCTGATAATCTTGTTATCCTTCTTTCTTCATTTCACAACTGAATTGACTTTGAATGAAGTCCAGCTAAATATTTTCAAATTAATTATTTTGAATGATTTTTTTAGGAGAAGTTCCATGATCCTTCACTGCCTTTTAAATGCACTGGCCCTGGCTGCACTTTATACTTTGACAAAGAGAGCAGTCTTAAAATCCACGTAAGTAGTTAATAAACAAGTGATTCAAGCCAAAAGGTTTAGCTGTTTTAGAAAATTTTCCCTATGAGCGTTTTCGGTTAAAAATTGAGGTCTTTTTTCGTGCGTCCCCCGCCAAAAATCTTAGCAGTTTTAGAATTTTTTTAAAGCAATTACCAAAATCCGGGATTTTTTCCTTTTTTCAAAAATCCGGGAAATCGGGATTTTCGGTATTTTATGGTTCGAAGACAATTTCATACTTTCTAGGCATCCGGTTAAAACTCACATTGTTTTTCTTTTGCGTTACTTCAGAAAAGCCGCGAGCACGGAGGAACTAAGGCCGTGGTCCAGAACAAGGAACAAATAGGTAGGGGAATGAGGAGGAGGACCACATTGGGAAAAATCAAGCCACCAAGGTCCAACCCATTAAAGAAGACGCGACGAGCTCCCCCCAAGAAACCGTTGAAGTTATCCGGGTCTTCGAAGAAGCCCAAGCCCAGCAGCAGCAGACAAACCATCCAGACTCCACCAAAAACTGTCGTAAATCCTCCGAAATCAACCAAGGTGGCTAACTTGGAATTGGAAGGGTCTTCCAAAAAGAAAACGTACCAGTGTGAGCAGTGCCAGATGGATTTTAAGCGCCAGCAATATCTTACCTTTCACGTAAGTCATTTAACCTGGAATTGGAACTAAATTTGATTTTTAGTTGACCCATTTTATTTTAAATTAAAATCAAATTTATTATTGTTCTCTGAATATTTTCCAGATGGGTCAGCATGACCCCAGCCGCCCATATCAATGCGGTCGATGTGACCTCTACTTTGTCACAACTCGGAGTGTCGAAGTTCATGTAATTAAGATATAGCTAATCAAATTCTCTTTTGTAGTGTGGCTGGTTATCAATTTGTTAAAAAGTTCAGTTGTGATGTTGAGCAGGGAAAAATAATTACGTGTCCTTCTTCTAGGAATCAAAGGCCCACAAAGGCTTGAAGGAGCCCATACCCGGGAAGAAGCTGGCAAAGAGTATGAAGACCAAGTCAAAATCATCAGTGACCAGAAAGTTGTCACGAGTTGCCCCTCGTAAAGTTATAGAGAGTACGGCAACCGCATCACTGTTATCATCCCGTTCCCGCCGATCTCTAACAAGTGGAACCACCGCATCGATGAGTTCTTCCAAAACCAAAGTGGTGACTGTGAACCAAACGGTTCATGTTGATGAGGAGGAAGTCACGACGGAAGAGGTGGAGATGGAGACGGACGAGGTGGAAGGGAGTGAAACCGAGGACTGTGTTGATAACGTGGAATATATTCTTCCGGATGTAAGTTTACATCAGCCGGAGATATTTATAGTTCCAGCTAATTATTGTTAAGGTTGTTGAAAGTGCATCATGATTTATTAGTTAATTAATTTGAATCAATTTGTTTTCTCTTGTGCAGTTTTCATCCCAAATTGAGACCAATGTGGTGGAGCCGAATGGAGAGGTGGCAACTTCCCAGGTTGATGTCGGTAGTAGCAGCAGCACTTTGTCAGCTCCCCAGTTAAACGGAAAGTCTTTGACGTGCAGGCACTGCAGCCGCTCTTTCTCCGACCTTGACCGTTTTCAAATTCATGTAAATGTGCTCCACTTAATTATTTGTTCTAGTTTAATTTCTATTTGAATGGTACGTAATTAAATTTATCAAGTGATTTTGGTGGAATCCTTAAACTAATGCATTTAATTTTACAGATGAAAATATACAAGGAGATCAATCCAATGGAATGTGGTTAATTTGTGGGGTCGTTAATTTTAATTGGAGATTTGTTTGTTTACTATTTCAGGCAAAGTTCCACGACCCGAACAATCCTTGGGTGTGCTCATGCTGTAGCTTGCGCTTTGACAAGGAAAAAGGCCTTAAAATACATGTGAGTTTAATTTTATGTTTAATTTGCACTCGGTATCCAATCCAGTCAGGAGTAGTAAAATATTTATTAAAGCAGATCCTGCAATAATTTAAATATTCTATTTACTGTTGCATTTGCTAATGGTGGCTTTATGTTCTCGTTTATTTTTTTAGGAAACTAGGATGCACAATGGAATGGAGTCACCAAAACTTGCAAAGGCTCCGATGACATCATCATCAACAGAAGCAACCACTTCCAGTTCCGGCGCCGTTCCTAGCTCACTAAACCCATCCGAGGCTGCCGGTGATGTTGATGCGACGAAATCGGAGGTAGAGCCGTAGTATTTTATGTATTTGTCGGATTGAGATATTGTTATTTTTTTTTATTAATGATGGATTAATATTAATCAAGGATTTAGTAAATAAATCGTGTGCTTTAATGTAATTCTTTTAAGGTTGCTGGCCAGCCAGGCAAGAAACCTTTAAAGTGTGAGCATCCAAACTGTGACTTCTCATTCTCGCAGCTATCACAGCTTCAGTTCCACGTAAGAACTTTTTTCGAGAGCCTTCCCAAAAGTAGTTGTAAAAAATTAAGTAGTGATATCTTAAGCTCAATTAAAATATGTCAGTTAAAAAAAATATGGATGAAATATTTGTGCTTTAGATGACCTTACACGACTCAACCCGGAATTGGAAATGCAATCGATGTGGTCTATACTTCTTGACCAGTGGAGGGCTTCATATCCACGTAAGTCAATTTTGGTTTGAGAGAAAAACGCTTTGACTGATTAAGTAGTTAATGGAGTTATAAGCTTAATGTGGAATAAAAAATCAATTCCTTATTTTGACAGGTGACCCGCAACCACACAGGACTACATCGGCATACCGCAGGGAGCAGGCTGGTTGCCTCCTCTCCGAAGGCGAAGAAAAGTCCAGCTTTAAAGTCTATGTGTGGAACGACGAAAGGGGTAGCAGTCCTCCCCGTCTCTTATCCGAAGGTAAACCCAATTTGGCAATTCCATTAGATTAAGACATTTAAACTACAATAAAACAATTTTAATTGTCGAAACAACTTTTCAAATGTAATTCCAGCAGCCTGGGAAGAAGGTTCCTCCGAGAACACCTCACAGATTTTGGCCAACTCTGAAAAAGAGTTTGACCCCAATCCAGCGCACCGGAAGGACTTTGCCACCCGTTCCAGCTTCTCCTTCTAGTTCGGGTGACAGCAAAGAAGAAAATGATACAGCGAAAAGTGATATGGGCGGTGAGACTAAAGTCAGCACCGGGACCAGAGTGGAGCCACTAAAAGAACTGCCAGTGAAATATAGTAAGGATGGCCAGGTCGCTGGGACATCCTCAACCTCCAAGTCTCCGCCCGGACTCATTGTCAAGCTTACGAATGGCACATACAGATGCAAAACCTGCAACAGGACCGTCGCCAGCGCATACAGTGCCAAGCGGCACCTCCTCGTCCACACGAAACCTTATCAGTGCCCAGAGTGCCCCAAGAAGTTTGCAACGTCACACCAGTTGAACCAACATATCCAGGCTCATAAATCTGCATAGGTAAATATACTTCGCAAATCAAAATAAAATGTTGCGAGGAATGTGAAGAATTATAAAAACAATGAAATGAAAAATAATGTGTTGGTTATAATTGGGAAACGGAAGTGAGGAGGCGTAATTAAATGGCTTGTGCTACAGTTGAAGATTGAATTGAATCACATCTCCAGAATTAAATGGTTTTAATTTAACTGTACCTTAGATGATATTATTTTTCAAAAACAATGGACGTTTAAATAATGGAGCTATAGTTCAGTTGTGTTTTTTTTACACATTGATAAATTACTTAATCATAATCCAAAATGTTTTTGGTAACTTAATTGACTTTATAAGTAAAAAATATTAGATGTAAGATAAAAATAAGTTTCGATGCAGAAATTTTGTGTGTGTGCTCTGTTTGCTGGTTACTTATATTAATGAATTGATTGATTGTTTTGTTAATCCAATTAATAATAATTAACTAACCGGGGTCCTGTAAAATCAATGACGTGATGATGATGACTAAAGTGCTACTCTTTTGTTACTCAATAAAGAACTAAACTATAGTTTTACAGAAAGAGCTAATTGTAACTTATGGTTGAGTTTCTTTTTAATGACCTACTTGTAGCTCTGCCTTGCACTACTTGAACTTTGTTCATCTGACCTCCATCCAGCGCACTCCCACCATCCCAATTTACATCCGGAAGCAGAATTGTATGGTGCTTATCGAGCAACAAGGTGAAGACTTCTCACAAATCAAAACATTTCGAGCAGCTTTACCATCAGAGCTTGTCACCGGCAGTGTGGGGCCGTTATCCATGAGCTTCCCGGAGACGTCCGACATCATCCAAAGCAAGGAGCTCCTGTCATCCCGCTCATTTGCATCGAGCCTCTT
>JAQIWX010001124.1:0-11487 GCA_034696785.1 Lepidocyrtus cyaneus
TCCGTGCTACATACAATGACAATGGTTATCCTCGGAATCATATTATTTGTGTCTCAATTATGGGCTTACATCGAGGGTATGGGTTCTCAAGCTACCATTTTGGGGGAAGTGAGTGGAATTGGTTGGTCCACCTATAATTTTTCTTCGCTCTCTGTTCTCATTCACTGGTTATGGAATGCCCCTAAGCTGATTCGGATTCTTCAGCGATGGTCTGCTACGATGGAGAAATTTAATTTTAAGGTGGAGGACAACAGCAGTAGCTTCCCAGCTTTTTGCATGGGAATCACGCTATTAATGTTCGGATTAAACGCTGTGGAAAACATCATGTTTGATATTTACACAACGCCACATACCGGTAATAACATAAATTGATTTCGGATAAATTGCTTTTTAAAGTAATTAATTTAATAGTCTGATTAAGATAATTTTAAAACTGGCAATCAATCAGGAGGAATGGATAATTTGATCAATGAGCTATATTGGACGGCGATAGGACCTGCCTCTCAGTATATTCCATCAAACTCGCTGCCCTTCTCTCTTTTCATCATCATAGCCAACAAAATGACAAATTACTCTTGGATTTTTGCCAATATATGTTTGGTTGTGATCTGTCGAGCACTCACCGGAAAATTCGTGGAATTTGCTAAAGAAATGGATGGTGTCGTAAAAGATAAACTGATTGGCTTCGAGGTGAGCAGTGGTCAATGGGCGGTGTCCCTTCCAGCAAATGGACTGTACCATAACTTTAGAAACCAGGAGGATTCCTATTGTTTACTCAAGCGTAAGAGAAATGAAGAGATTTGGAATGAAATCTGGAGCAAATTTTTGGAGTTGTGTGATTTGGCTGAAGGGGTGTCTGGTTTTGTAGAACCGATTTTTTGGACATGTTTCGCATTCTGCTTTTCAGAAATTAATTGGCGGGTAAGCAAAATCTAAAAAATGGTGTTTTTGTTTAGGTAATTTATTTGCAATTTGAGAATATTTATCATTAACTTTAATTACACTAATTCCGACAGATTCTTGAATTCATCTACGAAGATAGCGGCCCACATGGCTATGTTGCCACTGTTCATTACATAATGACCTTGAGTCTGGTGATTTACTACGCTTCAGGGGTTTATAATTCTGCAGAAAATATCCTTCACTTGATAGAGCACTACCAGGACTCTGTATTTTCTCCTACGGCGTTCCAGCTAGAGAAGATGCTTGAAAGATCTCCAGTTGGAGTAAAGATTTTTGGCTACATTCCAATCAAGAGGAAAATATTCATTTCCATTTTATCCTTTCTGGTCATGACACAAATCGCTTTGTTGCAGGCAATGAGCAGTAGGGAAAGCAAACAGTGAAATATTGTATGACGCAGTCATCATAGCCATTACAAAGCCAGCAAAAAAGTAACACGGGATAATTTTTGTACTCGTATCTAGGCTAAATATATTGCTGACAAGGCAGATGGCTTATTCTTCTATTAAATTTTGACATATAGGTAAACATATTTGACTTTCAAACGACGTTCTTCTCCAATAAATTTTCTGCGTACAAAGCAGAAATTGTTTAGTCGGGAATAAGGTTCACAAGCGCTGTCATTCCACCAAAAATGGCTTTACCTGTCCCCATAAAAATGATCTCAACTTTATTGTTATCATCCCAAGTGAGAACAAACAGCAAAAATAATGGAACGATTTGTGGACAGCTCAAATAAACAAACAGATAGATAACGACAGACCAGACAGATAGCTTTATCCTGAACTTTGTAGATTCTCACAATGCCCCTACAAGTTGATGCTGCGGTGATGATATGATAACATCGCTGAAAACGTTTTTGATGTACACAAATTCCAAACTTAAATTCTGCTATGGTTCATGTATTGACAACGGTATATATAACGGTGTGTAGGTATAGTATTATGTAGCTTCCAAAAATTCATCCATCATTTTATCAATCCATGTTCTGCTATTATCATTGAACGATAAGAGATATCGTTAGATGAGTCAATATCCACAATGTAATCAACCTGCAGCCAGTTTACAAAACGAAGCGA
This sequence comes from Lepidocyrtus cyaneus, assembly GCA_034696785.1. Taxonomy (NCBI): domain Eukaryota; kingdom Metazoa; phylum Arthropoda; class Collembola; order Entomobryomorpha; family Entomobryidae; genus Lepidocyrtus; species Lepidocyrtus cyaneus. The sequence continues at coordinate 2,043 of JAQIWX010001124.1, forward strand.
GCATTTCTGTCCAGCATTTGTTATTTCTGGTTGGTTTTTACTTTCGTCGCTCCGTTTGTTGAGCTGTTTTAATAAAAACGACTTACGAAGAATTCAATTGTTAGTTACCTAATTAAAACTGGGTAGGGCCAGGAATGGCAGGATGTCTTCAATACCTGTTGTAATCGGGAAAGGAGGTTCGACAATTTAAAACTACGACACTGTTTCAAATGAAATGAATTTAAAAAAAGGTTAGCATTATTATTATGCAATAAGTTATTTTGACTAAAGGAAACTTTTAAATTTTAGAATGTTCCATCGAAAAGGTCGTCTCCAAATTAAAGTCTTCTTCATCCTCTTCACTGCTTCTTGAAAAATGGACGGCAATTGCAATCGATTTGGAAACATCGGTGGAAAAGATCAAGACGTGGAAAGCGGACATTCGTCTTGATAAAAGTCAGTTGATTGAGGTGTTACTTTTTCTTGTGGCAGATTGGGTTAGTAGGAAGGGGAAAGCTGCTACAGTCCAAGAATTCATGCGGATTCTCAACGCAAATGAATTAAAAGAGTGTGCCGGTAAGTATATAGTTTATTAAGCTATGCTTCATTATGAAAATGAGTTCACTTTTTGTCCGTCCGTCCGTCCGACCGTCTGACTGTCCGTGTCATGTTATTATTTGAACTTTAAAACTATCGCGGGTTTCGCAAAATGGTTTTCGCCAATTAATTGCTATGGTCATTATCTACTTTTGTAAGTAGTTGAACAATCATATTTAACTAATCATGATTGAATATTTTTTCTAATATATCGTGTGGGGTATCATTCGATCGCATTTTTCATGCTGAGTTTAAATATAACATAAGCTAATCATGAAAAATCAATCATAACTAGTTAGATCGATTATTTACGTTTATTTATCATAATGAAAACATGTCCATTTTTGTCTCTCTGTCTGTCCGTGCCATGTTATTATTTGAACCGTCATAACTTCCGTCAGTTTATTAGATATTATAGTTACTATATATTTAACTATTTATGTACTTAGTGAACTATTTCTATTTAACTAATCATGATTAGTTAATCACAATTACATATTTTTGCAAATTATATTATGTGAGGTATCATCGGATCCCATTTTTCATGAAGGAAATATTTTTACAATATTTTTGCAACATTTATGGCAAGTATTTTTTGCGAATACATTTCTATTAATTTTTTCTTCAGTATTTTTACCTTGAATAATTTCGAATAATAGCATAGCTTCATCAATATATGGGTTATTTTCGTTCATTTAACCTTCTTAATTTTTTAATACTTGCCCAGGTATGAAGTATTGCCTAATTCCTCGTTTACAGATTCCCTGAAAGATCTTCTTCCAAAGGATACTACAAAACCGTTCAAAAAATATTCTCGCCTTCCTTCCAAAGCTCAAAATTTCCTGGAGGCGCCAAACAAAAAACACTGTATTTGCATAATCCCTTCCCTGGACATTCATATTACTTGTGAAAAGCTAACGGAAAACGTAGATGACTGCGTCTTCAAAGAATTCGATGAAAATGTCAAACTAACTTCAGCCGATAAAAAAGGTGCCAATCAGTTTTTAACTGTAACCAGCATCAAGGATCTGAAATTGATTTTGAACACCATTTTAGGCAAAAAAGTGAAACAGGCTCCAAAACTGGTTGTTGTAACCGACATACAATTTGAAAATGAGTTGCCCAACCTCCTCAAAAAACATTCATCATGGAAAAAGGCAGTGCAGATCAACCAGGATCGCATGGAGTTTGATGCCCTTACATCATCATATCAGCTTCAAATCCGAGAAAATTTGAGGAAAGTGCTAAAAATTGATTTTGAGGATGAAAACCTCAACAGAATGCTGAACGGACAGTTGCTTGCTGACTTGATCAATGAAAAAGAAATCAACTTGTTTCGGAACACGCTACCAAACGAGCTGAGCTATTACATCAGTCGGACTCTTCTTAAAAGAGATTCCATTTCAGCAAAAGTCTTTGAAGAAAAATGCCCAGACATTTTCCTCTTCAGCGGAATAGAGCGTTATGAGCTCAGCCAGTTTGTTAAAAATGAGGTCACTGATAGCTCAACCAAGCAGATCCGGAAGAAGGAAATTGCAACAAGATATTTAACACTCGATGATGAAGATCACTTTGAAATGATATGCAGCAAAACGAGTGAGCCCGTCCATTGGCTTGTGCATGAAAAGGGAAAGTTCAAGTGGAGACGCTCCTCTGGCAAGATGGACATTCTCCGAAAACATTTAGAAGATATTCAAGATCACGTGACTGAGGACGATTTTTTCACAAACTTCAGTCAATCAGAGAGGAATCAGCCAATTTGCATATCCGATGGACCTGGAATTGGCAAAACCGTGTTTCTTTCCAACATTGGGAACAGGCTTGCAAAGGAGTTGCCGGACAGGATTGTGATATTCGTTCCAGTGAATGAGTTAATCAAACAAATCACCCAAACAAGGATAAACGACGAAATCAAAAGGATTGAAGAAGCCCTAAAAAGCATAGCTTGCGAGAATTTATTGGGAAGAGAAATTTTGGAGGCTTCCCTTCGCTCAGAAAAATCAGTTATGATTGAGCTGCTCCTTGACGGCTTTGACGAAATAAATGGAAACGATTTAATGTCGGCTACTAATGCATTAGAAAAAATTAGAAAGTCATTTAAATCCGTTCGACTTTGGGTTACAACTCGACCCCACCTTGTTCCTTATTTGGAAAACGCACTTGGTACTTTTGGCCTCCAAATTGAGGGATTTACTCCAGCCAACCAACTCAACTTTCTTACCTCGTATTGGTCACAAACGCGTAAAGAGCTGAATGGACAAAAATTATCCCGTTTTGCGGGATCCTGTTTGGAGACTTTAAGGTTCGGGATGAAAACAGTTCAACATGAAATAGCAGGGATCCCACTTCAATGCCTCATTCTTGCAGAGATTCATGAAAAGGAAGCAAATGACTACGCTAACCCAACCAGTAGTACAACTCACCTTGGCGTCATAAATAACCTGGAGTCAATTACAAATTTATATCAACTTTCCATCGAACAAAAATTCGAGAAGTATAGATCAGCGTATGGCAAGGTCAAACTGACAGATAAAAAACTTGCTGATATGCACGTGCTCGTTAGTGTTGCCCTTTTATTTCCAACTTATGTGCAAAAACTAAACACTTTTCTTTTAAAACCTGATGAACTACAAGAAGTATGGAAGGTCGGGATTTTGGAGTCATCATCAGATACCGTTGACATGGGAATCAAATTTGTACACCACACTTTTGCAGAATACTTTGTGGCTCAATTTGTACTCGAAGCATTGACGAAACCGAAAAGCTTTTGGGATAAAATCCGTCGCAAAGGCCCATCCACATTTTTTTCAACAAAGTCTGACCTCCACGATTTCATCTTTAATGGAGTGCTAGCATGTCTACCTATTTCTATACCAGATGTCGACCGTTTAAGATATTTTAAAGTGGATTCATTTCAGTTCCAGTATGGAGCAATTACCTACTTCATTAATTCACTCATTCCCAATCATATTCAAGGCATGTCGAACCATCACTTTCCCCTGTTGAATCCAAAAGTTTCCGCCGACACCGTGAAACAAATAATTAAAGCCTGTGCGGAACAGAACCTCACTAACGTTTTTGACTTTCTGAAAAGAGTGCATTTCATTGACCAGCTTGATAGTGATCAAAAAGTGTTGGATGACCTAGTTTATCTTACCATCCAAAAATCGGAAGTAACATTTGTCGAAATGCTTATGAATCATTTTAGTGGTAGATTAGATTCTGAAGTAGAAATGAAAGCGTTACATGAGGCAGTGTACAGAGGTGACTTCTCTATTATAGAATACCTCGTAAATAAGAGAAAATTAAGGAGTGTTGTAAAAAAGCTACAGCCCGATAATACGTTCCTACATGAATGCGTCATAAACTCAGCTTTTGGTTCGCCTACGAAAATAGAACAAAGAACTCAAGTTATCGGATTCCTGGTGGGTATCAATAGGAACATGTTAGGATTTAAAGATAATGAAGGGAAAACTCCTCTACTTTCTTCAAATGTCCACGTGGACCTTCTAATAAAACTTATTCAGCTGGGAGCAAACGCATGTGCACAGGACAAGTACAAAAACAACGTACTTCACACAAGCCATCACTTATCCCAGGAGAACTTCCACCGATTGATATTAATCATAGAAGATGTACATTTGAAAAAAATCATTTCTCTGAAGGGGCCAAAAACTGGGACTCCACTATTGAAGGCATTCGTGTCAGTTGACGCTAACATTACAGCTGAGCCGATGGTTACATTTGGTGCTCATGCAGCGACGGCAAACAGTTATGGGGATGCTATTCTCGCAAATATTATCAGCTTAGATAAGGGTAAGCTCACAGTTCGCAAACTTTTGGAGTGTGGCGGTGACATTAACTGGTTAAGCAAGAATGGCGAAACACTTCTTCATATAGCGGCAGAATGGGGTAGGCTGGACGCCGTTAAGTTCCTTATCAAAGAATATAATTTGGAGATGAATGCTCTGAATAAAAATGGACTCACCCCGATGGATTATGTGCTACAGAGCACTAACACCTTTGGAGATCGGTATGCAACCGGAGTAGAATTAAATAAGCTGGGAGGGATTTTCAAGAAAGTCATCAATTTGGAGGGTCGTTCCTGGCTCCATGTAGCTGCTGGAAACGAAAACATTCAGTCCATCAAATTGCTACTTCATTTAAAAATGGATGTTAACAGAAAAGATGAAAACTGGAACACACCCCTCCATTTTGTGATGAATTTTCAAAAACATAAATTCAAATACTTTTACGTCACCAAACTACTTTTAAACAACAATGCGGACCCCAACAACCGGAACAAAAATGGAGAAACTCCGTTCCATTTGGCGATCAGGAATAAACATATAAATTTTGCCACCTTCGCCCTGCTTAAATCCCTCACGGACGTTAAATGGACACCAGCTCTAGCTTCACAGGCGTTGGACTATGCCATCTCTACGTCACAGTACATGCCGGATGATGAACTGTATAGCTTGCTAGAGGAGCTGGAAGGACACGGAGCCGATTTTAGTTATAGAAACGACGCAGACGAGGACAAGAATTCTCTATTGCATAATGCAGTGAAAAGCAATCATTTTAGAGCTGTTCAGTTCCTCGTAGAGAAAAAAGGTGAAAACGTCAACTTGAGAAATGCACGACAGGAAACACCCTTACTTGCCACCGCCATCCACACCGGAAATTGGGAGATAATGAAGTACCTCATTGACCACGGAGCTGATGTCTACGCAACAGAAGAAAAGGGTTGCAATTTCCTTCATTTTTACTTTGTAACATACCTACCCAGCCCCTTACAACTCCATTCCCTGGTTGAGTATCTTGTAGACAAAGGTTACTCAAAATTGATCCATACTCCTGAAGAAACAGATGGAACTACACCTCTGCAATTAGCCCTATGTTGTCTTAAACCGGAAGAGAAAACATTGGCTCTTCTTCACTTCGTCAATGCAAATTTTAATCATTTGAATAACCGTGGATATAACAGTCTTAGTTTTGCAGTGGAAGGGAAACAGAGTCCAAAGTTGTTGGAAACGTTGATAAATCGCTATGGAGTAAATCCAAAACAATTGACAAGTGAAAATCACAATTTGTTGCATTTAGCAGCAATCCACGGAACAGAGGAAGTATTAAAATTTTGTATTGACTTGAACATCTTTTCTGTTAATGAGAAGGATAATAACACGGCACTTCATTTATCGCTACATTGGCATGGGGGCCAGGTTGACGTCCTTGAAAAATGTAAATTACTTGTAAAAAATGGAGCGGATGTGAATTCAGTTGACCTGAAAAAACTAACTCCGATTCATGTAGCGGCATCAAACAAAGACAATTTTATTAGTTTTGAAGCCATCAAATATCTCATTGAAAATGGTGGGGACATGCTTGCAGTTGATATAAACAATTGCAACTTCCTTCATTTTTACTTTGGGAATAACCGTAAAATATCACCATCCGAATTCCACAATCGTGTTGAATATCTTGTGAGAAAACGCTGCTGTCATCTGTTTAATAATATGAGCAAAGATGAGCAACACAAGACTCCACTTCAGTTAGCGATAAAACTGGTCGAGCCATTTGAGACAACATTGGCATTATTACAATCCCAGGGTGTTAACTTTAATATTGTCGACGGTTTGGGAAGGTCTCTTCTTATGTATGCAGCTGCGGGGCGCCGAAGCACACATTTTATGACCTGTTTAATAAACCAGTTTGGACTAGAGTGGAAAAAACTGTGCAAGAAAAAGGGGAACCTTCTTCATTATTCAGCCCTCGGAGGGAGTGTTGACTCCCTGGAATTTATTCTTGAACTGGGAGAATTAAATATAAATCAAGTTAGCGATGAGGGAGATACGCCGTTGCATTTTGCTGTAAAAACTGACCAAACCGAGGATGTCCTTGAAATATGTCAACTTTTAATAGACAACGGCGCGGATGGGAGCAAAGCAAACAATCAAGGGAGAACTCCTTTGGACGTTGTGTTAGAGAAATTTGAAGAGGGAGATGTTAGGGACGAATTAACTAAAGTTCTACAGTATAAATAAGCATGATTAACTGTTTAGGTTGTAAATATAGTCGATTTTAAATTTTATTGTGTCATTTTACTTTTTTAGCGGACAAGATTACACTTCAATAAAATATACTTAGGATCCTGTAAATAGAGGTAGGGTTGCATGAAAATAATGTTGTCTATTAATAATTAAGTAAAATTAATTATAATTATCTTTAAAGTAGAAATAAAAATAAAGCCATTTTGCTGGTTTGGGTACAGGGAACAGAAAAATTTATTTTTAAAGTAGTCTCCATTGAGTTATGTAATTGGTAATTCACCATTTTCAATTAAAAATAATAATAATAAACCAAATTCCTCAAAATATTGTTGTTTACTATTTAATTAACAAGTTTGTAATTAGGTATGTACATCATCGCAAATCCTTATGTTGAATCGTCATGCAAAACCTTATCAATCAGCGTCAATCACCCAGAGATGCATATTGGGAATGGAACGGCTCAACAACAGTTCAATACACCACCTCCTTCATTATAGGGAACTGGAAAATGATTTGCACCCTCCCCGTAAATTAATTATATGTGAACCATGTTGCATGATATTGTACGTATGTACATGTAGCACTTGGAGATAACTGACATGAAAAATCTGCTGTTATCTTAGGTAGGTATGTGGATAAGCCAAAAAATAAATTATGTGCAACTGATTACACTTTAAAGTTTTGTTCATTAATTTTTTTCATTAAAATAGGTTCGACTTTAATTATACGACATTACAAATATGAGAGTACATCCATTTCGCACTTAAAGCTAAATAAAATATCGTATGAGAGTTGGCTTATCTTATCAATCACAACATGTGCATATTTTTTACATTTTAATAATTAATTATCATTAATGTCCTGTCGGATAGTGTGATGGATGATTAAAGTCATTCTCATAGTTAAATTTGTTAAATTGATTAAAACTATTGGGCTCATCGTGCATTCTGCATACTCTCATGGCTTCATCCGGGACCACGGTCGTTTCCCTAAGAACATCCGCCCCCTCGATAAATGTCAGTCCCATCCCGGTAAGGACATGCCAGTCAATATGACAGTGGAAGATCCAAACTCCGGGGTTATTCGCGACGAATCTGATGACGGCCCAGGAGTGCTCTTGAACGAGAAGGGTGTCTCGCCTTACCCCATGAACGGTTAGGTTATGCTTGGCTGGGTCATACATCCCGTCCTCCCAGTTGCCCAGTCCCATGATCCAGAAATGATGACCTTCAAAATCAATGGAAAAATTTGCATAATTAGCTATTTTAATTTGCATATATTTTTTTATAAATATTTTCAAAATTGATTAAAAAACATACCATGCAAGTGGAATGGATGGGGCTTCAAAAACATGTTGTTAATGACGAGCTGGACCACACTTCCATACTTGATCTCCAGTCCCCTCGCTGTCTCCGGGATTTCATCCCCATCAATCAACCTCATCAACAAGGGCTTATCTGAGGGCAACACCAGAGGGCTGTAATTAAAGGAGCCGCGACGAATGTTCTCATGGTCCTCCTTGAAAACGACATCCACTTTAAAGTCATGGTCAACATAGTCCGGAGCCGGGATCCCGTCCATTGGAGTCAACGCCATTTCGTCAAGGTACATCCTCCCTCCCATGTATGGAGGGACGGTGTCTTCATATGTGAACTTTTCTGTTGTCATCTCCACCAAATTCCTGGCATGTCCCAGGTCCTCATTCACGCATTCCAGGATGGCTGTAACATCTTCAAAAATGGCTTCTGGGAAGGGGTTAATATTTTCCACTCCCTCCAGCAAATCCAGCGCGTCCGTGCGGACCGTGGAACGGATAAGATATCTGGTTAGATTTCTTCCGTCTTCCCGGCATTTTACAAGGAATGAATAACGTTGGCCGGGAGCGATGGAGACGATATCTGAAGTGACCGGATGGGCGGCATCGATCCCATCCACTTCGATGGTGTTGAGCTGGTGCTGTTCAATGGAGAAGTTGAATCCCGCCACGGAGCCGGAGTTGATGATGCGAATGCGGTAGGTCTTATCTTTTTGTACTTTTATCACTTGGCGGAGTTGAAGGTCAGGGTTGCACGTGCGGTTCATCCTTTCCGCGTAGTCGCAGGGGAAGCGGCCCATCCCGTTGATGAGGCCGGAGTTGGGGTACGGAGGCATCCCGACGGAGACGGGGGAGACGTGCCATGCCTCGTTTTCCTCAGCGGTCTGATGATACCAGTCACCCAGCATGAGGGTGAAGTCCCCGTCATAGTCGTAGGCTTCTTCAGCGTCGGGATGGATGATCAAGGGCCCATACATGCCTTCCGTGTACTGGCTGCTGACATGAGAATGGTACCTGTTGCAAAAAAAACATAAATATTTCCTTAATGAGCAAAATATTTTTGCAAGATTTTTTTTTGCAAATTTTTAAGTATCAAAATCTTACCAATAAGTTCCAGCCTGAGTCACATTAAAACGGTAGACCATGGAGCGACCCTGGGGCAGAGGGCATTGTGTGATCATATTCGTCCCATCTTGAAAAATGGAGTTTTTCATGTGAAGCCCGTGCCAATGGAGAGTGGCATTCTGCCCATCCTGAATCCTATTGATCAACGTGATTTCCATGACGTCCCCAACGGTGGCCTCTAAAGTGGGTCCTGGGAACTGACCGTTAATCCCCAATATTTTGTCTTTATGGATACCATCGGGAGACCCGGGGAAATAATACACCTCAAGGGTGTATTTGACCACCTCAGCTTGAGATAGAGATGACAGAGAGGCCAAGGCCAATATAACGGTGAACTTAGTTGAGATGCCCATGTTTAATTTTTCAGTTATAAAAATTA
>JAQIWX010001125.1:0-11483 GCA_034696785.1 Lepidocyrtus cyaneus
CTAACAACTGTCTTTAGCCATTCGTAATTCGATGATTACGTGTGCAGCAGATATAAATAAAGTGTAGTAATGACAGGACTGGTGCCGCCGCGTTATCCGATTTTTTTTCCTTTGTAAGAATTATTTCTGTTGATATAAAATTCAAACAAAGTATGACGGAGAAGATTTGGTTGTGTGAGAGTGAGTGAAGGCGACAGTCGTCAGCAACACGTCAAAGGAAAAGTTTATTATTGGTAATTACCTCACTAAACTCGGCACGTTTCAATCTCATCCCTGTCATGTTTGCATGACAGGGGTAGCTACTATAAATCCCTAATTGTGTTAAGAAGGAAGGAAGAAGATGATGAAGAAGTAGCCTAAGGTCTCTTCAAACCGCTTTGGCGGATTTAGAAAAAAATATTGAGCAAATCGGTTCTGATGATGAGGCGTTGACAGGAGACGGTGTTAACGCACTTATCTACGTACGCATGTTACTGCTATTTTTTGATCCGCCGTCAGTCGTTGGAAAATGGATTTATCTTTTAAGCCTAACCCTGTCGGTAATCCTTCTGGGTTATGATATGACGGATGATGGTGGACGTAATAATACTAATCCCTACCCTCAATATTTCCATATAGGATTTATCATCACTATCATCATCCCCTCACATAGAAGTAGGTATGAGATGAAAACAGTACCTGTCAAATCCAGAACGGCACCCTGCCGCTCTTCTTTTCACTAGTCTCATCAGCTTGACAATAGAGTTGTGTGAGGAATTTATTATGTAACATTTAAACTGGGAAGCGGATTTTCAAATTCAAAGCGTGAGAGTTAGAGACCAAGACCAGAGCCAAGAGGAAGGGTAAAGGTTTCAAAGGAAGGAAATAAACTACGGAACAACTGAAATGAAATAGAGCTTTATGTCAGATCATCGGATCCTCTACTCTTCTTCCGCCATTTTTTATTCCCTTTCTGCTACCGTACAACCTAAATAAGGAAGAATGAACCTAGTCAAATGGAAATATACGGAGAAAGAATAAAGAGAATAATAATGAATAATGATAAAAAAAACAGCAGTACAGTAATATTTTTTTTAGATTCCTCTTGTAATTCAATTCAGAGATGAAGCAGAGATTTTACTAACTTCATGTATTTGTACATATAGTTCTATACTCTGGCTAAACTCAAGCAAGCTCTCCTCCTCCCTCAACAAAAGAATTGGATTGCAGGTAGCATCAGCATTGAACATCGAGAGAAGAAGAAAAAAATAGTAACAAGTGAGGAAACGTGAAAATCAGCAGGGGCATGAATAAAACAGAACTCGACCCTTTTATAGAACTTCTCTTTTCTATCTCTCATCCCTTATTTTCTCCCATTATATTTCTTATTTCTTCCCTTTTGCAAATATTCTCACACAATTGCCAAATTAAATAGCACCATCATCATTCTCATGAGGAGGATGACGGGCTGATGATCAAGCATTAGAATCCAAAGTATGTACATATATTGCGGATATATACAACTTCCCTCCAACTCATTCAACTTTTTTCTTCATCTGTTGATACAGTTTGTTAGATGATGGGCTTATATCCCATTCTTCCTTCAAATCTCTGACTGATGCTGCTAGTTAATATAATTTTCGTGAAAATAATAGAGAAAGAAAAAACTCCGTTCACCGAGAGAGTCACAGAAGCAGAGGAATCCAGCCAAACAATAATTCGATTCTACTTATCCCAATAAAGAAACCTATATAATCTGTAATTACATAGTTTATTTGAATTTTTTTGCTGAAAGAAATGAAAAATGGCCCTAGCTGAAGTTCACTGTAGAACTGTTGAATGATTGAATTGAATAGATTCTTCATGCAGAATACTACAATAATAGCTTAGGAGTGATGGTGCAAGATGCGTAAGAAAAAGAACGGTTCTTGATAGAGAGGGAGAGAAAAAAGGAGGAAGAAACAGAAGGAGGAGAACTTTGAGCTCTCTTTACTACAGATAAAAACAATGCTTCATTGCCGGGGTCTGCTGGTGATGATATGGGCTGCAATGAACTTTTAGATAAAAAAAAACTTTAAGTTGAATTGAAATCCATTTCTATATGTTTCTCTATCTGGTCTATTATTTCTTTATTAGAGCTCTAGTACTAATATCCTATCATCATCATAAGGTATGTTATTTTTCTTATTACAAAATGAAATTCCTTTTATATTGATGAAAAAACTAACAATACTGTACTTTTTCATTATCCCTAAAACAAAAGAGGTGAAGTGGAGGCTGTAACCTTTCCTGGTTTCAAAAAATTAAATGAGGATCATGCACATGCCATGAGCCCTCCTCTTTCTCCGCCTTTTCAATTGGGAGATAAATATAAAAAGTGGAGGAGAAGGGCTTTGATTTGAAATGATAGGATCTTATATTTAGACGGGGATTTACGGCTATATGATGCAATTACGTTTTATTCACACTCTTTACTTTTTATTGCAATTTTTTTAATCATCTCATGTCCCTCATCCTCAGTGATTCTCATTGGTAAAAGTCACCCGGGTAGGAAGTACGAAAGCAAGTCACTTTGGATTTTCAAAGTAAAAATTGAAAAATTCGTTTTCAACACGTTATTTAATCTCATCCAGATCAAGATACATACTTAAGAGAAAATGCAAGCCTTCGAACTCGTCTATTTGTATGCTGTTCAAACATATTACAATGGACCATATGTCACTTTAATCCAAAAGTAGGTAGATATTTATTTGTTTGCGTCATGGAAGAAAATGGTATTTTCAATGTGAAAGAACGACTCGAATTTATTCGCAAACTTTTTTCCCCTAAACTTTTAATGAAAAGTGCGCAAAAGTCATTTTCGACAAAAGTTTCTGCTTCTGACATAACTCGAGGGCAAACCTGCAGTAAAGGCAATGTCAATGCCACATTTTTGCTCATTGCACTGAAGAAGATACGATTTGCCTAATAAGTCTGTCTCCCGTGGCATCTCTGATAATGGAAGCACCACCACCACAAGTACCACTACCACTACTGCTCTGTTTGGCTTGTCACTTCTAGTCTCACTTTTGAGCTTCTCCTCTTGTAATTAATGCAATTGAAGGAACCTGGGTACAGTTACCTGTCACAATATCCCAACCAAAATCACTCCCTTCTAGTTACTCATTATCCTCATCAAAACGGTCCATGGCCGTCTGCCTGCCTACCCAAAAAAATGTATGGCATATTATTTGCAGATATCCATCCACCACCACCACTCCGCCAAGAAGTCCAACTAACTCTCTGACAAAACTGTATATTTTGTTTACATTTTTTTTTCACACACATATTACTGGTTTAACCTAATAGTATCAAAGCAAGTTAGGAGGAGGTGCGCGGGGTCATCATCCGAGTTTCGTTCGTTTTTTGATAGAGGATAATAATACGGATGATGAGGAGAAACCAGTTCATTCATATCATTTCCCAGCAATTGCAAATAATGGCCACAACAAAACTGACAGAACTGTCGGTACTTTACCAGCAACCGCAAAAATAGTTGGGAGGAGGATGGTAATTGATATAGTAGTAAAAATGGTAACGCAAAATCCACCTTTGCTTTTTCCACATTTTGTCTCGTTTTTTGTTTGACATCATGTCAGAATCAGGGAAAATTTCACCTAATACATACATGATATTATGATATAGCCATGGGAAATCGGATGAGATGGGCACGGGCACGTACAGACAACACGCATAATTTTCTACCATCAAAAACTATAATTTAGAGGAATGATAATGGCCGAAATCGTTTTCGCTGAAAACGGTTTCTCATGCAATCCAATTCATTTTTTTTTTCACGAGAAGTAAGATGTAGAACTTTCTCATCGTAACATTTCCCATCATTATCTAATTATATGCAGATGAAACTAACTACACCGTTCCTGTTGTAGAGTAGCCAGTTTGTAATTCCGCCTGTTTCCTTTGTCTTTCCCTGCACGTTCACTTCTGGAAATGAAAAGGATGTAAACTGAAAGAAAACCGTAATCGCATGTCGTAGTTGTGACTTATGTTCAGTTTAATTAATTCCAAGAGGGATGATTTGAGTTCTACGGTCAACCCAAAGGAATCGTGTGCAGATCCAGTTGGCCCACCAACAGACAAATATGCCCGAGGTATCGGTTTTATTTTCTGCATAATGTCAATCGTCAACCTCATTTGGATATATTTTTTCCCAAGGTCATGCTTGCATAGCTTTTTCTACGTCTCCATTTTTATTCCCTTGTGGTTTTTCTATATTTCTTTTCCTGTTCCTTTCTCCTGTCAAAAAAAAACCTACCTATTTTTACTGTTATAACAATGGCTAAAAAAAGTATGCATAGCAAACCAGAGAGGAGTCATTTTTTTACCCCTTTTGTTTCACGGAATTGTGTAACAAACGGCAGCATTATCTGGTCTAGTCTACAGACTCCTCTTCTTGTTTTAATGGGGATGAAACACGAACCAGACGAGCTGCAGTTGTTGTAGCAGGACATCCAGAGATTCTTATCTTTTTGACAGCTTAAACTGTAATAAACACTCATCCCCATTCATTCTTTCTATTTCGTAATTCTCGCTACTATTTTGTTTTTGTTTGGCAAACAAAACAGAATACAAAAAAGAAGAATAAGCCTCACTATTCTCTGGTTTTGGTATGAGAAAGGAAGCCCTGTCACTTTATAATATGCTCTGATTTTAGATAATGTCATTTAGGGCTTAAATGAAGTGATATTTTTTTAAAGGAACGTGAGAATAATAGGGCATGTCTTAATTTATGAATGGAGTGTGGTTAGTTGTTGAGGGTTGAAGTATGACTTTGCTTCTTTAATTTTTTAACTTGAGTTGCATCATCCTCCTCAGCACAGACAAGACACTTTAGTACTCTCTCATTATAGCTGTAATCTCATATAATCCTTGTTATTATTAATTTGAGACTCGAGCAAGTAACTTTTTTATCTTGTGGCAATTTATAAAAAGGATTTTCTAAAGTGGGAAACAATGAAAATAGGTACCGGGCTGGGATGATTATTATTATGACAGATACATGACAGAGGCGGGTTAACTTAAGGAATCAGGTGGTTAGCTCGGGTTCACATAAAAAGTGCACCAGGGAAAATCTCCGGCGGTATTATTGGATACGTGATTTGGATGCAATAGAAAAAATATGTATCTCTCATTTGTATAAAATGTTGTAAGTAACCAATTAATGTCATCACTATCATTATCTCATCGTGATGGTTAATGAGGTTAACTCTTGAACGTGTCAATTCAAAAAAAAATCTTAAAGCTTTCTTCCCGATGACTAACTTCAAAATCTGATGCTTATGCTGTACGGAAATATTATTATCAGTGCACAAAAAAGTCACGTTTTCAGTACACTGAAGGTTAGGTTAAAAATGTAAAAGATGATGGTGCAATAATTTCATCAGTACTCCTAAATTGGTTTGATTTAGTAGATGGGAAAATATGCTTCAGAATAATAAGACATAAAAATTGATCTCTCATTTTCTTTACAAAGTTCAGCCATTTATTTTATGAACTTTATGATGATTATAAGAATAACTGTATAGCAAAGGTCGAGCAAAATACTTTCAAAACATTGGCAAAAGGAAAATTTATGATTTTATCCTCAATTTCCGGGAAAAGGGGTTATGTTGCAGTGCATTTATGAAACCGTTGGATGATAATATAATAGTCCATAATTTTAGGATGATGCCGGTATGATGGGTGTTGTCGGAAGTATTTCTTAGGAAATTAGAAAGGTGCAGATAGAGTTCTCCTAAAACATAATTCCCATTTCCGTCCCCTCTATAATTAATGCGGAGACATGCAGTTTTCTCCAAGTTTGGAAGTTTAATGGAATATGGGACGGTGAACCTGACTGTAGTACATGAAACTTACGAAAGAAAGCAATTCTTTTTTCTAATATCTCCGGACATGGACAAGAATCCTACCATTATAATTAACTAATGACTACATTAATTATATTTCCTGGGTGTAACAGAACAGGTCAACTAACTAGGGAAGTGCAAGTGCAGTGAAACTTCAAGAAAGGTGAAAGACTCCCGGAGGGTATGAAAAAGCCGAAATTGGTAAGTTATCATCCCATTCTAAGCGGTTATTCCGTTAGATGAACCCTTCGCTTTCCGGTGACAGGTCAAAAACATTTGAAGAAATTAGATTTTGATGTTGTGATTGCTAAATCCCATCCGCCAATCCGTAATTTAAGTGGAGCTCACGAGTTAATTGGAAATTTAGCGAGATTGCGAAATTCCCTTTTTTCATCCACCCAACATGGAGACATGGGATGGTTCTGTCCTATCCTAATAACAAATTTGTTGCATTTGTCTAAAATGCTTGGCTTTATTTCAGGTAATGACATTTTGAAAAAATATTTATTTACTAATAACATGGCAGGACAAGTTAATAAATTTCGGAGAAAAAGTCAGCGACATTTTCCCTTCAAGATCCAAACCGGAGTTAAAATGAAAAATTGTAATTGCGATTGTGATGACTGATGATGACAAAAAAAAGAACCTACCACAGCCTAAACGAAAATGGGTTGGGCTATGTTCTCGGAATAATAATGATGGTCATTTCCATAAAACTCCTTATTTGATGCATCATGAAGCAAGCAGCGGTCCATATCCAACCGAAATATTAGACTTTTTTTAGCAGAACACTTTATTTTTACCCTGACTTTTATTCTAGCTTGCCATGCAAATATCAATTCTAGTCTGAGAAACTGTAATGGAATTTTATAATGGAACGAAATCAAATTATCTAAGCCTGGCTACCCTTTTATCTTTTCTAACTTCCTCCTCCTAGGAAAGATATTTCCTTCTTGTTTTCATTTAGTAAAAAAGCGTAATCCGTTTATTAAGTCAAAATGCGGGAGGATGAGGATGAGGAAGGATCTCAAAAATGAAACTTTTTGGCTTCAGGCACAACAAATTGACTAAAAAAGTTGCTTGAATAATATGAAGAAAATTGTCAACTGTTTCACTTTTCTTCACGCCGGGCTCTTTAGGAAGGAAATTCTCCTCATATCATGTACCATATTATAAACTCCTCATTTTTCATTGTTGATGCTAAGGCAGAGAGCTAAACCAACAAAGCAGATAATGACAACGACAACACAAACAATGTGTTCCACCCGCTTTGATTTTTTTCTCTAAAATTCTGTGTGGTAGATTTGTTTACATCTTTCGTTTGGGAAGAAGATCCACTTTATAATTTTTGTCTTTCATCTTCACACAATAACAATAGCAAATGAAATGAGTTGAATGCTCTGCAGCTCATCATCATCAGCAACATCATCTTCTTTTCGAGACTTGAGCAGAGCATGATCGTCACAACCGCCACCAACCACTATCGTCATCCCATGGCTCATGTGCATATTTACCCAGGAGAGAGAGAAAAAAAGTAAATCTTCTTGAGTAATAGTGCCTTTTGGCCTGTAATTAGCCACAGAAATCATGATCCCCTTTTTTGCTGATGAACTCTATATTATGCAAATCATCTAGTCATTCCAAATCCTCCTCTCCTCCTCCACAATATGAGTAGAGGTAAATTTTTGCTGCAGTGCTCATCTCGAAACAAAAAATGCATTTTTTTTCTTTCCTCAGTGAAAATTCCTCTTTCTCTCTTTTATTCGTAATCATTTAATTTTCCTCTTGCTTATGTCATCTTTTGGTACTATAAATTTTTCTTCACTTTAGCTTCATCTACCGCAATTCTTATCGTTTTTTTTACAAAGTACAAAAATCTTGTATATAGGGAACAAGCAGTAATTTTTCGAAGAAAACGTCCATGTTTCCTCACGAGTCATGTCGTCTTTCGCCACTTAAAAAATGTGAACTAGCAGTAAATTGAGAAGATGGATGAGATGGGAAAAAGTGGAATGCAAAAAATCTAAAATCTAAAAAACTTCTTTACAATAATAATTTCCACTTGCTCTAAAACAAAATGCTGACACAGTACAAGTGTCTCTTCTCAAATTTCAGGTATTTGTACAGAAAATCAACTACGGTAGCGCTCCAACCGATGTGTAAACTTCAGAAGCGTCAGCACGAGTACAAGATGAATACCTGTCGACTTTGTTCGTTTTTTTTTATGTTATGCAATGGGGCTTAGTTCTTCGTCTCCCAGAAAATGCGAAAAAAATTGAAGCATTTACATTGCCACTCTTTCGAATGAAATGATTTTTCTCCCTGCTTCCCTCCTTGTAAAAAAGATCATGAAAACCATGTCATTTTTCTCATAAGAATAATATGATTGTGAATGCGCATGTGTCATCGCCTCCCTTTTGTATTCTCCTTTCATAGATGTTGTTATTTTTTTTATTCTGCCGTCCTTCTAACTAGAACTTACTACACCTCTTTCTCAAGTGTTGGCAGTTTCAATGAAAATTGAAGACTTGCTCGGCGAGCATGTGCCACTGTCCATTAGAGCCGGCGAATGTAAACCTGTCTCTGGCTATTCTTTCTTTTCTATTTGAATTTCAAATGGAATTATTATTACCATGCATGCGTAGATATCCCTATTGTTCCTGTTTATGCAGCCTCGTTGAATTCGAAAAGGGGAATTATATCTGATCATTCGGTACTCATATGAGAGTGGAGGAGTGAAAAAGACTAATTTCGAGGCGAGAAGTTTCAATCAACGGTGGATGGTTGGTGATACATAAAAAACGAGGAAGAGTTGGATGATTTTTATTTATGTATGTTTTGTGTAGCTGTTTGTAACAAAGTATTTTTATGTAAAGCCTTTCATTCCCGAACGCTATGCGTGAAGAGTTTGCTGCCTGTTTGCACGATATTCCATTTATCATGGTCAAGGTTTCCTCCCCATTATCATGAACACATAAACTAGGTAATGCCTTGCTTTCTCGATTTTTATTTTTTCCCTATGGTGGAGGTGACAGTAATGTTTTGACAGGCACTTCCTACATTTCCCCTCCTCCTCCTCCTCCTTATTCCCTAACGAATGACTGTATTCATAAAGTGCAATTAAATCATAGCCTAAATGGGGCAATTAAATTTTTGTCTCTTGGGGAAAATTCTTGAGAGGAACGGTATTTAATGTCTAGATAGCGTTATATGAGAATAAAATGATGACATTATTTGACCATGGTATGGCGGTGGACAACAACCGTAACCAGTTCTTCCAGAGCGATAAGAACCGTAACCGAACTAATTACGTAATGATAGAGTAATGAAAAAAATTGTATATGGAAATGAAAATGGATGTTTCGACGTTTCTTTTTTTACCCGCTCACTCATTCGCACAAACAGTTCATTCAACTTGACACACTCACATTTTTGCACGCATAAACAAAAGGATTTGCCAAAATAGAGAGAAAATAGAAAGAAAAGAGAAATAAAAAAATTGGATTCTTTTGCTTACCTTATTGATTGTCATTGATTCAGTCAGTCAAAATACAAAGTAGAGTTGCACTTAATAATGCTGGGATATCCCTTGGGGCAATGTGATCCTCACTCTTTCAGAGATGGTCACTAATTGTTCGAAAATTGATCAACTTGGATGGATATTTTTTAAGAAAACAAAGTAAAATATTTTCGTCCTCTCCAACTATTCCATTTGTAACTGTTTTTGTTTTGTCAAAAGGAAAAAATTCCGAAAAACTGAATTTTACTCGGTAAATCCCTCCAAGGTACCAGCAGTAGACCTTGGCCCTGAGCTCCTTCCTGAAACAATGCCTGGTAAGGTGTGTGTGTGTGTGCGTGCAGTCACCACAAAGGCTCTCGAAGGAATGAACAAGGACTGGTAGACTACTTCCACTGTAGAAGCTAGTGCAACACTGGCTGATCCGAATCGGGAGCCTTGAGTACTAATGTAGTTATCAGTGAAGTTTACTACTTGTGTTGCTCATGATGATGTTTGTTACAGGAGGAAGATATTCAGAGCGTTGGTTAGTCAACGACTGAAGTATTTCAAGTTCTTTGTCACGGATTATATCATACAAGGTAAGCTGACCGAAACGATCCTACGGTATATTCTAAAAAATACCATTATCATCATCTTCATTTCATACCTTCAAATCATCAACACTTGTGCATGCATCATAAATACCTAAACTAGGATTCCGTGCTATAAAGCCATGCTCGAAAATTCGCAATCAAAGTGAAGAAGTCGGGAAGGAGGGAGTTAGTTATCCCTTACATTTAATGTATGGCTGGTTGTGTAGCATAATAACCTTGCCATCATATCATCATCCCCTTCCTCCTTTACCCTTTAAACGAAACCCAGCCTTAGTGTAAAAATCCGCATGTCGGATTTTGCAATGCCAATGTCATCGTTGCATATACACACCTTGGCCATACTTTAGGTACTTAATACTGCACATGCTTTCTGCAACAATCAACCAACATGCGAATGCAAGAGCAAAGCAAACATTTTCCTGCTTTCTTCACAAACGCTGCGCTGCTGCTGTTACTACCCTTCCTCCACAGCATGAAAGCATCTCATTTCTACTCACTACTACAGATACTACCCAAACACTCTTTATCATTGCACCATTCCCCGTATAAAATGCACTTTATACAATGCATTCATAATGCTCGCTCGCATTTCATCCTCAGTATTTTGAATTTTGCGTACGCAAAGTGTATCATCCTCCCTCAATATTCAGGCTGAGAAGAGGAAAGGGAGGAAAAAAGGAAGTTACCTTGATATAAATCCCTTATCTCTCAAGCCAGCAATTTCTACATGTGTTTCGCTTCGTACGGGTGAGTCCTGACGTTTTTCCCTAGGAAAAAAAAAACTTTTTTTCTTCAGTGTTTTTTTGCGCTACGTGTAGCGGAGTGCAGAATCTGACTGACTATGAGAGTAGTGGAGTAAATAGGAAAACTGCACAAAAAAGCAAACGTTATCTTGAAGCCATGAACATATCATCATCAAAATCATAGATCTTATTTCTACACGAGCCGTACTGTTTTTTTTTCTTGGGGGAAATTTTTCGGGGAAAAATTCATTCAAAATCATAATAATGTAGTTTAATGCTATATCGTACTGTTGTGGCATGCTTTACTTTGATAACTTTTTCATATCAGAAAAAGTATATAATATGGGATCGAGTGAGTATTGCAAGCTAAAAAGAGATGCAGATGATTGTAGTATGCCATGGCTCACAATTTACAATCAGCCCAACCTCAACAATAGACATTTCCTTCCATCATCTTTACCCATATGAGAGGGACCTGAGCTAAGCTGAAGCAGTTCGCTGCGCCCCAAAAGAACGTTTCGAAATGCGCTCTGCCAGACTGAAACATTTCCCTGTACGAGACGAATCCCTATGAAACTTACTTTAGGAAGAAGAAGAGGGAATGAATGATTATATTATGAAGGAGGAAGGTTGCGCTTTGTTATGAGTATTATTGCATACTATGCAAAAAGCCACAACTTACCGTTAGGAAGGTGATATGTGTGCGCAGTGTTTCCTACATTTTTATCAAATTGGAAGGATG
>JAQIWX010001126.1:0-11481 GCA_034696785.1 Lepidocyrtus cyaneus
TCTGGTTTTCGAAAATTCCGTAATCCCCCACTATTCCAATAGTCCCCCATCTCTATTAAACCCCCACCCAAAAAGTTAAAATTTCAGTAATCCCCCAGGGGGATTATTAGAGCATATACGGTATATTATTTGATCCGAATTGATCAAAGCATGAAATACTGAAATGAGCTATTGTAGTAATAATGACGAATTAACAAAGAGGATGAATCTGATCTCCAAAAATAATAACAGCTACCACTTTCCATTTGCTTTCGTGCATACAAATAGTATAGTATCGATACTTTCCTTTTTTCCCCAACTCCTGGAAACTGATTTAGAACGCTAATTTAAAACTTCTTTTGAAATTGACTCTCCAGCAGCGGAACCAAAAGATGATAATAGGATCACAAATGGGATGAGAGGGACATAAAATGCACTCATTTCCCATTCATTTCATTATTACTACTTTTTAGTCCTTTTATTGTGTTGGAAGTCAATGCCCACGCGTTGGAGATGAAAATAATCTTCTTGGGAAATGGAATTTACTCACAATTGACAATAAGAGCATACCTAGTATAACTCATAAGTCATATCTCTCCTAAATCCCTCAAGCAATAAGGCATTTTGGAATGAAAGTATTTTTCATTGGAATATATTATTAATAGCGCATTTCAGACTTCGCTTTGGGCTATGAAGTAGAATAATGATAGTCGAATGGACTTTGAAAGGACAAAAGGTAAACTTATTGTTCTTGTCCAAGTTACTCCTTAACAAAGCAATGCGAAGGATTTTGCTATTTTTGCTGTATCTTTACCTGCAACGTTCCTCCGACAAGTCATATTCTTCCTTCTCGGCTCATCGTGGAAGTGCAAGCACATACACTTGCACATCCCATTCTTGAGCGGAACCCCACCTGCGTCCTCCGGACATAGTTTACAATCTTCTTTGATAACTATGTCAGAGTCGTCATCTGGCATGTAGCTTCCCCCTCCTCCGTGTCTTGCTGATGGTAATCCTTTCTTCGTGACTGATGAGCCATTCTGCCCTCCTCCGGCTGAGCCGCTATCGGAACGGAAGTGACCTGGTAGAAGAAGGACAAATAAAAGGGATAATATAAAATAATCAGTAAAATACTTACTTTGATAACTCATTTTAACTAGATTTCCAATATATATCACCAAGCCGATGAAGCCTTGATCCAAATAATTTAATTCTTGATTTAACTTCATAACAAATCCCGGGTTATCCATGCGTGACCCCATTTTACAACTCAACTCTCTGAGAATTGTTATGCTTTCCATGTTTTGATGCAGGACAAATCCGAAACCTCAACATCCATTTAATGAAGCATTCAATTCAAATCCTGGCATATGGCAGGGATTCCAGTTGCAACTGTGACGCTTCAGCTTCAGAATGAATAATACTTTGTGAGAAAAGCCCCCAAAACAAACACTTTCTAGTTCCGTGAACAAACAAAATAACATTTCATTCCTATACAGTCCTTCAATCCAAAATATTCAAATGTGCATCTAAAATCCAAACCCACCCAGCCATTCATGAGGAAATGAAAAACATGTAGATCCACTAGATGAGGTAAATCCTTGGAGGATTTTACTCACACAGTGTGAATTAGCTTAAGCCATTCCTTCGACTCATTGTCAGTCCACCTCTCACCTCACAGAACATAGCAGTTTCATTTAAATTGAAAATTGAAACAAATGAAGTCAGAAATCTGTCACACGCGACAAGCAAACAAACCGATAATAGCTGCTTTCAAGTAGCGCTTGGTAAACAAACCCGGAGGACAATGCAAGCAAATTCTCTCTGATTCTGGGGATGCTAAAGCTGGTCCTATTCAACAAGAGAAAGTTGGGTATTGCGTCGTGTTTTCGATTTCAATCGAAAGTAATGGCTAGCAGGTGTGGGATGATGAAAGGATGTGTGGGGTGAATGATTATTGGCACTGATGAATGAATGAATGAAATGAATGGGGCGACAATGGGAATAAAATACAGCAATGAATTTTGAAAGATTGCAAAATACTTGTTCAATTGCTGCTGTTCTCATGTTGGGAGAGTGTTTGTGTGCTATTCTCTGAGCTGAAGTCAACAAAATTTGCAACTTTTATGCAAGACTTATTAACAATTTTCCCGAATGCGCCCAAAATTGAGTTTACTGTTTCTACCGTCCTGGCTTTAAGATTATATGCATGGATAGCAAAAAGAACTAATTTTTTTCTGTAAAATGCCTAATTGCGTGTTTATGTAATTCATTAAAAAGACTTACATAATTTCATAATTCTACTTGGGTTTTGGAATTGAAGCGGGGAATTGCCGGTGATCAAAAGACAAGAGAAAGTTTATGGAAGCAGTTACTACAAGGAAATACTATGAGGGTAGGTATAGGAAGCGTTTCTGATGATGGTGACGTAATGATTCTGAGAAATCACCTAAAAATACCCCAGCCATTAGCAGAATGATCGAGGAAATGCTAAATACGGAAAGCCATTCAAAAGCAGTTCCATCAGACAAAACATTATTTTGTGCTGATGATGGGCAGAATTGATATTAATTTACGAAATTCTGAAAGGTCTCATTAGGAATAATTAATGCAAAATGCTGAGCAGACGAATAGGTAAATCCATTTACAACTTTAAAAAAATCCCTCATGGAGGAAAAATGAAGTCAGCATTCCAAAGTTTCCAGACGGGAAAACGTTTAATTGTGCATGGTTCATTTCTTCTGACAGAATTCATTGGAATGAAGCTTAAATATTACTTATATGCGTAGGACGATATTCCAAGATGAAGAGTAGTATGAAAAATGATTCCCCTCCAACAATGAAACGGATACAGTTTCCTTTCATCGAGTAATTAAGGTTTTCACGGTAATTCCTGAATTCATATCATTCACTCGTATTCGCCATCATACCATATTATTGATGCAACAAGTTTGTTCCCAATTCTAAACCAAGGCAAACTTGTCAAGGTTCACGGAAGCCAGGTGAAAGCGGATCTGAATTTTCTATACTTGACTAACTACTTACCTATGATAATTATAAGTTAATATCGTGTTTATGGGGATTCTGCGAAAAGTTGTTGAAACTGAAGATGAGTTGAATAGTCTAACGAAATCAAGTCAAGTCAGAAGTGTATTGTAGAAGAAAGTGATGATGATGGATGACAGATGAGCATCGATTCATGAGAGTGTATTTTATATTCTGAGAATTTTAATTAATGCGTAGTTTACAGCAAAGTAGTAGAAGATTTTAATTTTGAAGTAAAAAGTTTGTTCTGCTCCTGTTCCTGCTGGTTTTAGTGAAAGCTAATCCCTCTTTGAAATTTGAAGCGTTTGAAAGTTACGCGGAGCTTCAGCTTTGCCTTTTTTGATGGAAGCTGTTCAAGAGTAATTTAGTCATGTGTTATTGACCCTAACAAAGTGAAATGCTTGGAGGATGACCTTCGATATTTTATTAGGTGGTCATTCTTCAAGGTTTTAATTTTTCCTTGGTCTAACTAGCGTCATCTTTTTTATTTACTTTTGGGGCTATGAGAGACTGAAAATAAAATGAAAATTGAATATGGTTTGATTTGATTGATTGGTGATTTGGTGGATGGTCCACTTTACTATTTTCTTTCACATTTTTACGCTCGGTGCTCCCTTATCCTATCAATTTTTGTTTCAAAACATATGTGTAATTGTTTTTACGTAACTTTAAATTCGGGGTAAACAAGTTATTGTGTAGTTATCCGTCTATTGTATTCATTCGCTTTTTGTATTTCAGCCCAACCAAGAAGGTAAGGATTACAAATATGTAAGGCTCCTCTTTCACCCTAAACTAATGATGAAATCGTATACGAGTTGGACTTTTAGATGAATTGGTGATTAAAAAGGATAATGATGTGATGACGTTCCAGCATAATCAACCCCGCCGGACAGACAGTGACAGTCACCCTGGCTCAGCAACTCGACTCCGACACCGTTATAATTAGCCTCCTAAAGTTAGATGATAGAATTTGATAACTAGTTAGAGCTTCGGATCTAGAAACAGAAAAGCCTGCGTTTGGACAACCAACAACGGCCGGAAGATCTCTGTGAAACGTCTCATTATTTTTTAGGTACTTAAAGGAGTAGAATTAGCATGGCCAATTGAGATGACTAACACTTTCTCCGTTGGCCTGGCTTGTTTATGTATGGTAACTCTAGACTTGTGTTATCTTCGGTAAGGATCTGTTATCAGCCGAATCAGCCAGTCGTGGCGTGATCAATCCGATCTGGATTTTTTTGGGAGAGAGTTACATAACATCCTTGTGAACTAATCCAAGGTATTTAACAGCTCGGATTGGCAAATGGCTTATGTTCCAAAGAAACCTTTGTAAGCAAGTAATGATCATTAGTAGATACGAATTTCGATGAAACGGTGATCCCTTTGACTATATCTTTCCACACATGTCGCATTTACAGTTCCTTACTTCATACCAATTTCCAATTCTATGCGGAGGACATTCCCATTTACGGTAGGGAACCTGTCAATCTAGATATTTGTCTTTCTCAATAACGGTTCAAGAAGCGATAGTGTCCACATCCCTACCATTTAATCTATTGAAAGCTGTCATTCATTCTCCTCCCCTCCTCCAAGTTAGCGTGAAACTGATCGACTGACTGGGTATTTACAGCAATTTCCACTTTATTTGTACTAGCAACGCCATTCGTCCCTCCCATGTGTGTCCTTCCTGGATTCCGAGAATTCGTTGATGAAAATAATGACACAAATTGGATATGAGTCTTGGGATTGGATTATTGTGAGTAAGAAGATGGTGGAAAGTGAGGTGGAAACTTGTCAACAATTTTGGTGAAAGCAATAAGTGGACATGGACACCCAAATATTAAATATGACACATGGCCTTCTTCATAAGAACTCCTGTTATTAATAAAACCAAGCAAATATAAAAATAGGTCGAGACTTACGATTCCGGAATCTTCTCAATTTCCCCATATTTCTTTTATCCTGAGCTCAGGTACTCAAGAAAACAAATATGCCTGGTGGAGACTTAACACTCCCTTCCAGACAGGAACTTATATAGCAGTGTCACTCCACTTTACAAAGTCAAACTTTCAGTCACACAACAACTTTTTGTCAATAAAATGTACCTTTCGCCAACCACTTAACACTCCGACTTGAGAAATCAGCTTTATCCACTTCTAATCATTGTTAAATTTAGTCAAGTAGTAAATGGTTAACTTTTTTAAAGATATTTTTTCTTCTCGTCATCACCATCCGAATAAAAATCTTTTGAAAGCACTCATATCAATTTGGAACGAATTTCGTTTCTTACATAAGCTCATCTACAAGTTCCAATCAGGTTTGATGCACATGCATTCCTTGTCTACAGCAGCGACGAGTCTGAGAAGATGCTTAAACCGATTCCATCATCTTATCTTCGAAAATTGATTTGAACCCAGTCAACTTGAAGCCGCAAAGCTTGTTAATATGTCAAAGGGAAGCTCATCTTATTATTCCAAGAAAAGGGAGATTTATTTTTTATTTGAAGAAAATAAGTAGTTTTTTTTTTATATTGAGGATGCTCTCCTTCCTAAAAGTTAATTGAAATTAGTGTATGCTTTTAACTTTCTTTAGTAGTTTTTCCTCTCGGTATTTGAAGACTTGGTGAAAGGGTGGATTAGGCTTTGTTCGAATGTTCAGTCAACTTGTAAGTAAAAATTTCCGGATTTTTTTTTCTATATAATAATACCCTGCCAGTCTCCATTCACCTTTTGCGTGGGTGATGATGATGTTGGCTTCTGCACTTAATATCTAATGGAAACTTTTTTTCCCGAGAAGAATCCAGCAATAAAAATGATCCCAGAGGGGATTTTTTCTCAATTAAAGTTGTTGAGGTAGTGAACTCACAATGGAATAAAATGTGCTATATTAGCTCTTCTGGATGATAGTGAGATGAATGCCGAGTAAAAGGATCCCGGTGGAAATCCTGTCTCGGCCTTATAAAAAAAGTAAGTTGGAACTTGGAAGTGAATTCCTTCAAAAAAAGGCAAGGGATGAGTTGAGATATGTCTCTCCGAGTGAAGGTTTTCGTTGTTGCTTCCCGTTCCGATGTCGCGGTGCAACTGGTTGGAACTCAGGAAAAGTCATTCCTCTTCTATAGTTCCTCCCGAAGAAGCTTCCCATATTCCTCCAGCTTGAGCTTCAATGTAGTTGCGGTGGTGTGGAGTTGTTGTCGCTGACGCTGTTGTTGCAGCTCGCAGTCTTCCACAGTCATTTCCATTCAGACTTGCTTACCTAAGCTCGAACATTTTTTCCCTTCATATTCATCAAATTACTTTATCCAAACTACAAATCTTTAGCCTGGGCATGGTGATATAATTATTCCTGTTTGGATCTCAATCTTTTAGTTGTGCTACTAATTTCTAACTGCTAAAAGCTTTACTCAAATTTAGGGCCTTTCATTCATTTCCCTCTCATTTAATTTTTTAAAGTTCCAAGTTACCGTTTTCTTCCCTTTGCTGTCTTTAATGAAGTGATCCAGCCGACATCAAACAAGACACTCAGCATGGGACAATCTGCTGCTGCAGCCTCCTCATCATAATATTTTCACGTACGCGTGCATTTACTCTTACTTCAAAAATGCGATGATGATGATGATGATGATTATAAATTTAGAAAAATAAATCCCATTTAAACTTTATCCTCTGGAGGAAGAAAGACGGAGAACCTTTCAAATCCAAATCCAGCCCATATTTATTCCTTTTTTATGATCCCATTGTTTTCCTTCCTCCTTTGATTGAACACTTCACTATCAAAACAACCGTATCACGTTACCCCCTCTTCCATCATCCTCCTCCTCCTTTTATGCGTATCTAGCTGTTAGCTTATTGAATTGGGAAGTAAAGTAGATTTCCTCTTTGTAAAAATAACTATTTTTCCCCTTTAGAGCATCATCTTCTTAAAATATTTCCTAAGAAAATATATTCAGGAAACAAATAAGAAAAATGACATGGGATGATGGTGAGCAAGAAGAGCGTAGCAGATGTACGCACATTGTCGCGTACCAAAAAGCAAAAAAAAAAAAATTGATCCAACTCATACATACAAGAACAAATAACTGTAGCAGCTTAACATGATCCATTCCTGTCCTTCCCTACTTAAATGCCTAAGTACGAGGAGGATCCTTTTTGAGTGGCATTCTTTCATCCAGTCTCAGTTTACGCGTTGTTTTCTTTTGTGCTTCCTAAAAAAGCAAAGGGAAAGAAGGAAAGAAATGATTTTCTTACGTAGGTGATGCTCTTCATCGTCATCATCCTCATCTGCATCATCGCATCTTCATCATAACAAGCTTATATTGTATCTATCCACCACCATACCACTCTCTCCACTTCTTTCTTTTTTTTCCCTTCACACCACCACATACTTCCACTCCAAAAACATTGACATCGATGATACATTTTGATAAGTTACATCTTTTCAGCCCATTCATTTTCCGTTTTTCTTCCCTTCACTGTTTACTTTGTTGGTTGAAGCTTTGCCTTCACAATTCATGTGTCTCTCTTAAAACTAGCTAGACTAACAATGAACAATGGGAAAAGCAAGCAGTAGAGTACAGACAGAAGGTCTTCTTATTTTAATAGATAATAAGCTTACGTTATATGTCGGCAGTAGTCGCGTTGCCTTTGCTGGTGGTAGTGGTGATGTAACTTTTTTTTAAAGGATAATGACGATATTGATTGTATGTAAATGCCCGTTAAAAATCCGTTCTTCTTGGTTGAATTTCAAGTATATATGTGGGATTTTTTTAGGTGACAAGTATATATGTGGGTGAACGCACACTCCTCACGAGTCAGGCAGGATCACCACGATAAAAATAAATCTTGCTTGAATTTTGCGGAATCGGTGAAGTAAAAAACTATTCAAAAGGAAATGCGGTGGATGAGGGTATTGATGATGATGATGATGATGAGGTGGATTGGATTCGCATGTGGATGCGGAGGAGGAAGGAAACAAAGAGCGTGCCATGTTATTTTTTCTTCTTCTAAAAACGAGAAATGAATAGTTTCCTGGTAATTTTTCTGGGCATGCTGGTTGGAACCGGTTATTTGTGAATTCAAAATTCTGCAACAAAACCCCAGACGCTTTCCCAAACAAGCCAAAGAGCCATGCATTCTATTCTGCTACTTTGATGATATGACATGCCTTCCTATTAGCATAGTTATTTTTTTTGAAGTGTTCGTGGTTTTGCTGGTATTCACTGAAAGTGACAGGGTAAATAGGTAATCTGAAATATGGCAATCAGGAAGGGAACAGGACGGTGATCGATTAGCCAACTTTTGTAAACTGAGAAGAAGTAGTAACGATAAAACGTATAAGCCATATTATGAACCCTTTCTAATTCTATTGTGTGGGGGAAAGTAGGCAAAACGGCGATATTTTTGTGACATTTTTCTTTCAGCAAAAATACATATGATGAAAAATTGGGAGTAGCATAAAACAAGATAACAAAAAGTGCACGTGGAATAGTCCATTAAATTGTTATTCATCCGTTGCGTTGTTCATCCTTCCAATATTTCTTTATCTTGAATCCCACCCAAAAAATAGATAAGAAAATGTGAATAGAAGTTATTATGCAATGTTTGTTTGTTATGCATGCTTTGCATAAATGCTAATAATAATGGGCTATAATCATGCAAGAAGTATGTCATATCATCCCGTGTGTAGCCTAATTGAATTCTGTTTGGAGAAGTGATTTTTTTTTCTGGGATATTTTTCCGTGGTTGGCAGTGCCCGCAGTTGAAGTTGATGTCTGCGCTTTTAGGTGACATTCTTTCGATATGAATCCAGATGACATACTTCACAAGCTGGAGGGATTCGGATAGGCCAAGATATATAGTATCCAGTTTCTAGCTAAAAAAATGATGACGATGGAAAGATTCCGCTCATAAGGATCCCCATCATTAAACCGATCCACTTCACAGAAATGGCTGCTTTTAATGGAGAAAATAAATAAAAGTTATTTACCGATGATTAACGTCAGAGGAAAAAGGGCAGACAATGAGCCTCCAGCACAAAAAAAAACTTCTGCAAGGCTGATTGAGCTTTTTTATAGTCGATTTACTCGGAAATCAGTTGCCACTCATGATTGGGATCGTGTGATAATTTTTTTTTGGTGAAAAGAATGAAGCGATAAATTAATATTCCAGGAATACCGAAATTCATCCCGTTTTCTAGCTCAATGG
Source organism: Lepidocyrtus cyaneus (assembly GCA_034696785.1). Taxonomy (NCBI): domain Eukaryota; kingdom Metazoa; phylum Arthropoda; class Collembola; order Entomobryomorpha; family Entomobryidae; genus Lepidocyrtus; species Lepidocyrtus cyaneus. Next base: position 9,225 of record JAQIWX010001126.1, read on the forward strand.
CTATCAATTTCCAATGATCAAATAACATAACCAGCGATTGATCACTTACGTAATTACAATCAGATTCCAATTTCCTCCTTCTAAAAAGCATAGGTATACTACTAATGTGAAGCAATTTGTTTACCAGCTCCGAATTCGAGTTCAATTATGTCTCCCCTCCCATTTACAAGCCATCAGACCATCATCAAGCCCATTTGGGGTGACAGTTGGAATTATGGAAAGCGATTCCGATTTTTTTGTTGCCATCTTCTATCGCATGTTTACTTTTTCGGGAGAGAGTTCGAGACTTCTTTGAGAGTTGAAAGCTCCTTGAAAAAGTTCGTGTCAACCCATTTTTAACTCCCAAAATCATCACTTCACATGCGTCATGTTATCACTTATCCCTGCGAAGTTTATCTTCCGAGGAAATCAACATTATTTTTGTTGTATTTTTCTTTTTGGGAACAGTAATAATAATAACATTTTGATGTACGGTAGCTACTTCACAAGCACTTTTTCGAAAAAAAAAACAAAAAAAAATTTGTTTTTGAAAACCTTGGTCCGTCACAATAATAATTCCAGGTTTTACCAAATGCGGTCATACACATAGGTATGTCGATTAAAATCATGAGAATGGAATGAGCCGGAAGCGATTTTGGTTTCCTGACGCTCGTGCGACAGGTCTCATGTTTCCCATCCAATAAATACATATTCCATTGAAAATTGTGTCAATGCCCTTGAGTTGGAATGGAAGTCTCGTAAAAATAGGGGCATCTTGCAATCGAATTGACTTGTGAAGGGAATATGCAGACATACCTAATCAATGGAATAGGATACCTCCTCCGTCGGTGGGCACATGTACGCGTGCCTTCCAACAACAAAAAAACTTGTTTTCATTTCCTTTCCTGCCATATTCATATCATCATCATATCATGTATTAGGTCGTCATTCTCGTGTGGGGAAACAATTTACGGAAACAAGCCAAACTCTCTCTCTCTCTGTCTCTCTGTTTGAGTGACTTCCACCCATAAAAACTCTCCAAAAAACGGGAAACTTCCGAAGAAGTAATATAACATGTCTTTCCGTCGGTATGTTTATGAAGATAAACATGAGTGGAGAGAGGATGTTTTCCACTTGGCTTTTAACATAAGTACCTACTTATAATGGGGCATATGCCTGGCATGGCATCCATGGTCTTCTCACTGATTCCACTCTGGATAAAAACGAAAAGAAAAACAACCATATGGAAACTTCTGTTCATTATCTTGAGCTCTTGCATTCAATTAAGCCGGAGAGACGGGGAGAAATTCTTCTCCATTTCGTTTTCCCTTTCCTCGCCTCATTCTCATGTCATCACAACAGCCAAATGCAATGTCAAGATTGCCACCCAACCAAACAGTATCATCATCATAAGTTGGGATTGGAATCAGGAGCCGAGACTCCGAGACAAAGATGAAAGGATTTCGTTGGATATGCCTATGCTGATGTTGGGAAATGAAACTGGCTCGATCTCGAGTGAGTGTGGAGTGCGTTGAGAGTTGAGTCATCCTTATAAAAATATTTGAGTGTTGAGTAGATTCCTTGACTTGGAGTATTCCATAAACACGGAGGAATTACAATTTTTTTCTTCCGAAAAGTGATTATAGAAAAAAGAGACGACATTTTTTTATGGACTGGATGGGGGAGCATTATTATTTTTTTTTTGCGGAACGTGATCGCAGATCACATCATCTTCTTACATGTTGTAAGAAAGCTACTTTGTTTTTTCTTTTGCTATTTTGCATCTTGTTTAATGACGGATATTATGGGAGATGGAATGAGCGAACAAATTGCTACGCTCATTTATTTTGCTATTTTGCCAAATGGGAAAAGGAAAAGAGCAAAGAGGGATTTTCTTCGGAGGATATAAAAACTGCAATGTGGATGGGAAATGGGTAATTTGAAAATAGGTATGCATAATGTGCGAAGATGTGAATGCCATGTTTAGAGATTGCAATTGGGATGGATGGCTGATATTCATATTTAGGAAAGTGTGAAATGGCCATTTATAAATTAGCGAAACCGGTAATTTCCCTTCACGTGTCTCCTTCAAAAAATATCTCTAAGACTTGGGTTGCTGGAGTTTGATCGTATAATTGTGTGGATGGAAAAATGCAGAAATCAGAGAGAGAGGCTAATTTTAAAGAATGTCCGGTCAACGTTGACTGTTCCTTTTTTGGAACATGACGAGAAGACGAGGAGACAAAACGGTAATTTCTAACGTCAATGTAAACAAAAG
>JAQIWX010001127.1:0-11475 GCA_034696785.1 Lepidocyrtus cyaneus
TGTTCTATCTAAACTAACTTTTTATAGTAAACTTGAGGTAGTAAATGACGAATGAAATTAACCCGTTCAATTTTATTCACATTGAAAACCGCTTTGCATGCCGCCGCTGAAACACTGCTGCTGCTGTTGTTGTTCTCAATTGTACAATGTGCATCAAAGATACAAAATATATTTTGTTCTTTCTTTTCTCCAGCTGCAAAAATAACCCTTTCCGATCGTCAACAAAAAGAGGACGAGGAATAGTGTAAGAAGCTCCGTGTGATCGACTCATACGACTCATGCGGCAGGCAACCTCGTAGTTAGTATAGTATACCTACAGAGGACCATCAGGGTAAACTTTTTGCTAACATCGCTCCATGGCAAGTAGAAATGTTAGGTGTATGCCATACTAGCTTTCATATTTCACACCGTAGCAACTAGCAAGATTGGCTGCACTTTTCTGCATATTTTGCTTTTATTGTTGGTATGTACGACATATAATGTCGAGGAGTAAAAGTAAAAAAATATACAATAATAAAATCAAGCTTATTTCAAAACAGCACACAGAACAGTCAGTCGTCTTCATATTTTTTCTGTTGTCGTTTTCATTTCATCGGTTTGAATACGTAAAACTTTTAAGATTCGTATTTAAATTTTTGAAATAACCTAATACCTAAATTCCTTTGTGTGAAGTCACTAAAAAAATGTCAAGTTGCTGCCTAATCTGCTACAGAGTAGCAGAAAAACTAACAATCAGTTCGACAACCGAGAAGGAACTGTTATCAAACAATGGGACCTTGCAGCAACGATTTTTTGAATTGTTCAAACGATATTTAAACAGTGGAAGTGGAAGGAATGACAAGGTTGAAAGACGAAAGCCAAGTCAACAGGACCCTTTTAATTTGGCCCATTTAGCCGGAATTAGAATGATGTCTTGTGAGCTGTGTCTCAAACTGATGGACCAATTTTGTGAGCTCTTCCATCAACTCAAGACAACTGAGCTACTTCTGAACTGGAAGGTGGAAAAGATAAAAAATGTGATGAAGGCTGCACAGCGAGTCACGACAAGGATTAAGGACTTTCGAGAGTTTGTTAACAATCTGGAAGGGACTGAGACTGAGGAAAGTGGAATGAGCAAAGCGACCGAAATATTTGAGTCGGCGGTCAAGTCAAGGAAGCTCTTTGCTGAATGTAATTTTTTCCCATTCATGATTTATTGATTTAGTTAGTTTATTTTCTAAATTGAAGTTTAACCGAAACCTTTTTTTTAATTGTTTCCAAGGTACGCAAAACGTTGATAGCGGATTTCCAAAATTATCCATTAAACCGTGGCAGCCACCAGACAGACAAGAAGAATCAAACAAAGCCATGGTAGTTGACGAGTGGGAACGTTGTAGTTCCGCGGCAAATACTCTGACTTCAGACAATGCTTCGGCCATTGGTAAAAGTCATACTAGCCATGAGGTCCAAGATAAGGCACATCGTAAAGCCGTTGCTCAATCCCAGAAGGAGACTCCATCAACTCCACATTTAAAAACTGAAGAACTATTTGAGCCGAAGCTTGACAGTTCCAGTTCTGGTGAGGAGATATTTTCGGAGGACTCGGAAGAGGAATATTTAAACCATCCAGGTTTGTCCCATTCGAATGAAGATGCTAATGAGACGAAGCCAAAGTCTGGAGGTATCTCCGAAATAGGTACAGAAGGCGAATCATTAGGAAGTGTTATCGTGAAAGTTGAGGGAATATCAAATCTCGATACACAGAAAGAGAAGGCCTTCAACAAAACTGACGATGAGATGACGCCTTCGGCATCGTCCACTTCTCCGCTGACGAGACTGCGTCAAAGTCACAAGTGTACCAAGTGTGATAAGACGTTTTCCACGCCAGCTAAATTGGAAGAGCACCAGTCATCTCATGAACAAGATGAGGATCCAATATCTGAAGCCGACGATCCAGCAACAAACAAGGACACTTCTTGGGAAGAGGAGGAAGAGATCACTTCCGACAACTCTTTTTCTGACGCTTCATCCGTGACTTCAGATGAGTCAGTCACAAGCAAATTCAATGTTGCTGCCGCTCCATCAACGTCGACAACAGTTGGGAAGGAAACCTATAGTTTCGATCCCAAGACAAGGAAGTATAAATGTAACGACTGCTCAAAAGAGTTCCGGAGTGGTACAGGTCATTATTTGCATTACAAGACTGTCCACCTCAAAATTAGATACAAGTGCAATCTCTGCGAGAAAACATTTTCCAATAGACCTGGTTACAATGGACATCTCCGGAATGTCCACTTGGGTACGAGACAGAAATGCCATGTTTGTGACCGGGATTTTTCTAATAAAACAAGTTTAAAGAGCCATCTGCGGAATAATACCTGTAAAAAAGGCCAATATCCAACTAAGCCAAAGTTGCTGGGAAAGCAGACGTGGAAAAAGAAAACAATTAAAACTGAAAACGTTGCAAATCTTGCTGGCTCCAGCGCAGCATTCCTAAGCCCACAGAACTCTACAACTGTGTTGTGCGGAGTACTTCAAAAAAGCTGAAATGTGAAGTTGTCGGTTGTCCGGGCCCGGAAATATTTCTCCGCGAAGACCACTTCACATGTCATCAAAAGTTCCATGGAAACTTCTCCTGCTTTTTATGTGACTCGAGCTATGACTACGCGCCGGATCTCTCTCTGCATGAGCTGGAAGCCCATCGAATTGACACACGGACGGGAAACTGGGTAAAGAAGATATTGCCATGCCCCCGGCCAAATTGCTCATTTTGCACTGGAGGCCAGAATAAGTTCCTTCGGCATCACCTTCGAGAACATCTTGGATTGGATCCGAAAGGGTTGGAAGACAGCGTCAATTGCGAAATATGCGGCACCATTTTTACTGGACAAGGAATGGTTAAAACTCCTCAACTTCACTTTGAGGAGTACCACAACCTGGACAAGTTGAAGGATGGGGCGACTTCCTTAAAGTGTGACCAGGAGGGCTGCCCAGCCTATTTCTTGCAACCGACTCAGCTCTGGGCTCATAAACGGGATGTCCATGAAATGCTCGAGTGTTTCAATTGTTCCAATTGCGACGCAGTTTTCAAAACCTCCCTAGGCTTAGTTGGGCACCGACAAAAGCATCATCCGGAGTGCTTTACTCACCCCTGCACGTTTAAGGGATGCACGCAAAGAGCCGAATCAAAAGGCGGCCTTGAGGCCCACATCAGAATGACACATGTCGCAAAACAATTTAAATGTGCGGAGTGTGATGATAAGTTATTCAGCAATGGCCACCTCCTCCAGAATCATATGAAATCCCACCAGCCCAAAATCAAAATTAACAAACACATTTGTGAGCACTGTGGGAAGAGTTGCAGAGATGCGCATCGACTAAAACAGCACTACCTTTCCCACTCCGGCCCCTCAAGCTGGGAGTTCATGTGCAGCGTCTGCTCCAAGAAATGTAAAACCAAAGGGAAGCTGACGGAGCACATGAGAACGCATTCCCAGGAGAAGCCCTTTGTCTGCGAACTCTGCGGGAACAAATATTCGCAACGGGGTCATCTGAGGGAGCATGTGAACAACAAGCATGGGGATCAGGTTCAAGATGTTCCGAAGAAATATGATAAGACCAATTTGACATCCCGGAAGGGCATCAAACGAAAGCGGCCAAGTAAAGAATCGGACACAGACGGAGACTTTTCGGATGCAGAGTAGAGTTGGCTTCAAAACTGAAACTTTCACATGAGCTCTCTCGTGAAGAGCAATGAAATCAAAGGGGATTCACAGGAGGGGCTCATGCAAAACATATTCTTTCTTTTCCTACTCGGGACTTTTGGAACATGTGATGCGTATTTCCATATTTAAGCAACAAATATATGTTGTATGTATGGTCCAATAAATATTTCGAAAAATCTAATATAACAATAAATTGTAATTAAATTTCGAAATGGTTTTTGATGTTGCCAGATTTATTATTACTTAGAAAGAAGCTAAATTACATACATTATCTTGTAATTATACCTTTTAAATTTACATGTATTGAACGTTGGGTGGGTTACAAAGAAGTATGAAGTTGTGTAAATATATGATAGGTTGCTGAATATATATTTGCCCCTAATAAAATAATTACATTTTTATATTAGACGAAATTAATTAGGCTTAAATAATTGTGCCCGCAATAAATAATAACTTGCAGCAAAACCATTACATATTTTACAAAAGTGAATTTCCTTCGTGCTTTGTTATTGGACCGCTCACAAATAAAATAAATAGCTTTCTTAATTAACTGTTTTGCAAATGACTGGATGGGTATTTCATATACGGCACAACTAACTATTTCGGTTTAGTTAGTGTCTTTTTCATTACTTAATTAACAATTCAAAACACGAAAATCTTGATGATTATCCAGCTTGTGCTTTTGATAAATTTACCCGTCCCCACCAGATTACACACGGGGACAGGGTTACGCTAGTGCCATGTGCCCTGAAGCTTCATCCCCACAGGGGCCTCTTTTTAGATGATTTCTTAACGTATCCTTGCAAGTAAAAGTTTTATTGCAAACGGCACATTGAAATCTTATGCCTAAATGAACACTCCGATGGTGGCGTTTGTAACTGGCCAGTTGTGTAAACTCCTGTTTACACAGACTGCATTTATATTTAACTTTCTGGTGAATACTTTTGTAATGTCTGTTGGCACTTGACCGATCAAACAACTCTTTGGAGCAAGCAGTACATTTATATTTTCCAGTTGCCTGGTTAAAAATATATCGCTGATCTTGTTTACCACTACTCTCGTCAGAAATGGGTTGAGAAATTTCAGCAAATGTCACGTTCCCGCTGCCAGTTTCCTCGCCTTGGTCGTGAGTAGTTGAATCTTGGCCACAGTCGTCATCAATAATGTCTGAATTATCATCATAGTAGCTAGCCTTATCAATATCATCATCTTCCTGCGGCAATTCCTCTTTTACATCTCGTGCTTCTAACTTAAGTCGTGGATAATTAACGTGGTCAGATAATTCTGATGGAGTAAATTGCTCACTGCTGCCGACGTGAATTGGAGAAGTTCCCTTCAGCTTGAGCTTTCCCTTTTTGACTTGTTCCATGGTGAGGTTCTGAACGTTAATGAGAGGCCGCCTCCATTTCAACTTACGGAAACCTGGGGATAATCATAAAATAAATGCATTTTATTACACCTGTCTGAAGTTTATTAACAACATAATTAATAATAATCGAAAGCAATTGCCAACTTACATTTTTTCGTAGCCTCCTTTCTCAAATTTTCCAAGATTTCTAGCTTCGGGGCCATTCAAAAAGAAGGTAACGCCGAATCAGCCGATTTTCAAAGGCCCCCCTCCCCCCTTTAACATTATAGGATAGGGATTTTTAACATGGATAAGATAGGAGGCCCAAACCCCCTCCCCCCCCTCGGACCGAACCTTCTTTTTGAATGGCCCCTTCCCTTTCCAGTCGCTTGTTGAGTTACCACTGCTACCATCAACTATTAACGCAGTTCCAGTAAAATTCGCTTCCGATTTGACAAATTTTTCTTTGATAACGGTAAAAGAGGATGATAGCTCCAACTCAATCTTTTCCAACTGTCGGCATAATTTCGTCACTTTGTCATTCAGCCCGACACATTCTTCACATAACTCCGCCTTTAATTTTGACTTTTGGACTTGGTCCAGTAAATGTTGCGGAATGGGCTCTCTCTGATTGAAAACTTTGCTCGTGTCCATTTTCAAACACCGGGATAAGCTCTGCAGCGAGTAAACTGGTGGCAAGGGGGCTCCACCTCCATGAATCCTAGCATGTTGAAGGACAGTCCTCTGTAGACAAATGAAGCAGTGGCCTTTGGACTCCACAATAAAATCATTCCCCATGACTTGCCTCGACAACACTCGTGTTTTAAAACTAGACCCTTGAAATTTATTTGATGATCACAAAGTTCATTTCAATGATAATATTATGATGATGGTAATTATAATTATTAAGTGACCACAAAACAGGTTTTGGTTCTAGTATTTTGGGATTCAGGTTTTTTAATGTTGAAGATATTTTTTGTTTAAATACAGCTTTTATTCCAAAATCAAATATTAAACGAAATGAAAACTGTATGTCTGAAAACTAAGAACTGAAAACTGAAAGCTGTATGTCCAACAAATCCCGTATGAGTTGCTGTTACAACTCACGTTTGAACATCATTGATCATCGCTCGGGTACGCGGGCTCGTATGTTGCAGAGCTAGAGCTGCGTCCACGAGAATTATGCAGAGTTTTCTTTATACAGCTTCCTTGATTCTTTTACTTTTTATGAATAAATAGATGGTAGATGTAAATGTAAATCCATAAATAATTTTAATTGGTAACTTTTTCTTGCAATTTTTCCCCAATTGAAGCAGCAGAAAAGGGAGAGTACACAGAATTATTGTAGTGGCGGGCGGGGTATTTCTTATTCGGAAACTTTTTTAACTGTTTGAATCGGTTTTAAATTGACAATGAAAACTCAGGGGAGGACTTTGTGGTGGAGGCCAATGGACACTGCTTCTTCTGTTTGACTAAAGTCACCATCTCCCAATATCCTGGAGTGAAAGTGGAGCATTCATCATCAAAACCAAACTCTCCATCGCAGTCAATCAAGTCACTATAGTGTTTATCCAGATACTTAAAAGTGGACATGAGGAAGGTGTTCAATGAAAAGGATTATGTTCCCTCTCATTTATTGGCCAAGGTTGAGAAGGCCAGGTTGAAGGTGGAACTCTGTGGGGATTGCAGCCATTTGACTGAATCCTTTTCCAAACTGTACCGAACCCTGGAGAAGGTCGAGATGGGGATGGCCAGCTTTGCGAATCAAATACAAAGGAAATTGGAGGATGCAGACAAAACAGGAAAAACTGAGCAAATGTTAAATATATCTGATGTCGGACTCAAAGGAAAGATGCAAATCATGAAGGTGCTCCGGAAGGAGTTGGTGCAAAAATGTAAGTCGGGAAAACTAAAAGTTTCTCATTTTGCCGACTCCATGTAAATCTTATAGCTGAACATGTCTTTGATGTTTATATTTTTAAGGTGCCGATAAACTACTAGGCTCCGTCCAACCTACTGTTAAAATGCATAGGATGACTGTGGAACAGGTAGAATCGAAAAGATTGAAGATGAAATTGGAGTCCCAAAAGAACTCTACAAGAAATAGATGGGACCAAGTTGAAGCCGCGTCCCATAGGTTGTCCGAACCAGAACCAGATATAACCGTAGGTCACCCAAAGGTAGAAGAAACCTATCCAGATCCGTACCAAGATGATGCCAACGACTTTGGAAATGATTATGCGGATGATTACGAGATTCCAGGTGCAAATCACGATGCCGACCAATCTTTTCACGAGCCAGAGGCGACAATTACTCCGAATAGGAGCGGGGTGACCGGACAAGGATCCGGGCAAAAGGGCTCAATAAATGCGGCGGAAGAATTCCGATGTAGTTTTAACCCCCAGACTGGCAAATATAAATGTAAACTTTGTGAGAGGGAACTTGGGAGTTCTGTAGCATGTAAAAGACATTACAACAATATCCATGCCAAGATTAAATACAAATGCAAGCTGTGCGGAAAGGAGCTGAGCCAATTATCTGTCTACCGTCGTCACCTTCGGATGGTTCACCTCGGAGTCAGATTCCAGTGTCAAGGTTGTAGTAAAGAGTTTAGCCAGAAATGTTATTTAGCTGCTCATTTGAAGGTGTCCACCTGTTGTAGGACCAGGACCGGACAGGCTCTGAACGACTAGAAAATAATTTGTTTGTTTCAAAAACCTTTAGGTTTAGGTTTTTAACAGTAACATCCAAAGATTAATAGCTGTTAAATCAACACACTAAATAAAAGCATTGAAAGACTTTGTGTTTACTGATTTTTATTTATTGGACACAATAAATACCAACATGTATTTAATTCAAATACAATTTGTAAATGCGTATACATAAATAAATTGAAAAGTTAATAATAAATATTTAAAACGACAATTTGTATTTTACATTTTCTGCATTTTGTAGCCCCTTCAATATTTGATTGTTCTTCATGATCTTCAATATTCATTCCTTAATTACAGTTTATTATGGTAAATATTGATTTATTGAAACATTTGGAATTTGATGGTTTCATTTTAATTTGATTTAATCGACAAGCGGCATATCTTTAAATGCTTATTTAGGTTGGATTTATCTGTAAAAATGTTGCCACAACTGACACACTTAAATGCGACGCCCATGTGGATGCCCCGATAGTGAGTCCAGCAATTGCGCCTTTGAGTAAACATCTTTTCACATGCTGTACATTTATACTTAATCTTGAGATGCACGGTTTGGTAATGGGCTTTTAAAATCGAAGCATTTGCAAATTCCTTCGAGCAGAGAGAGCATTTATGTTTCCCAGTGATGGGGTCCGGAAGACTTTGTGGGATATCGTCAGACGGCAGTGGCAGTCCGGATGGAATAACTTCTTCACAATATTCTTGTCGGTTATCAACAGTTAGCCTAGCTCCCAGCTCAATATTCCTATCATTCGTCGCAGATACATCTTCAGTTGGCCTTGAAGCACCCCCTTCGTTCGTTAAGTCTTCACCTTGCGTGTCCCAATCATCTTGACCATAATTTATTTCACCGTCGCCATCATGTTCACCATCCGACATGTCATTTTTAAACGAATCTTCTACTTTTACTAGGTTTGCTGGGAAACTGATGGGTTGGATTTTTAGGAACGGCGATGTTTTAGGTTTTAATTTTGACTTTTCTTTGATAATTTTTGCCACTGTCATGTTCAACGTGTTGACCCGCGGTAAGGAGGTCCGTAATTTTTGAGAGCCTACAGATGACAAATAAAAAATCAAAAGTATTTTAGATTTAGGTAATTTTTCAATTTTCAATTCGCATTTTCAAGTCATCTCTACATCAGCTTATATTTAATTGGCTTACCTTTCTGAATTGCGTCGTTCCTGATCACGTCAAGGATTCGAAGTTTGTCCGCCCAGACATCTTGCTCCGTAGCTTGGTGCCGGAATTCATTATGTTTATCTTCCTTTTCTGCTTCTACCAGTGCCTGATGGATAAGTGCTACGGATGATAACATCTCCATTTCAACCTTCTCCATCCGTCTGCTCAACCTTGAAAATTTTCCAATCAAGCCTGTACAGCTTAGGCACAGCTCCACTTTTAGTCTTGCATTTTCAACTTCCTCCACCAAATGCCGGGGAATGAGCTCCCGATCAGTAAATACTTTTTTCATGTCCAGTTGTAAATATCGAGATAAACTGTGAACAGAAACATGCTCCTTCGGTTCGGGATGCTGCATAACTGGAGAATGGTTTGGAGACTGGGTTTTAATAAGGCAGATGAAGCAGTGTCCCCTGGACTCCACAATAAAATCCTCTCCCATCACTTTTGAAAATACTCAAACAGTGCTAAAACAACTTTAAGTTTAATAGCTGATTACAATATGATATAGCGACCACAGAATGCGTTTAGCTCTATATGAATTTTGGATTTGATTTAAGCTTTCATTTTTATCTGTGAAGATTCCAAAGATTTAAATATAGTTTTCCCTAAAGTAAAATATCAAACGAAATTAAAACTTTGTCTGTGTGTCTGTCTCAAAGAATGAAGAAATCCCGTATCGTATGAGTTGCTCATACTTCATAGACACAACTCCGGTTTGATCGCTATTGGTGTGTGGGTAGGCTCGCATTATTGTAGAAAGAGCTGATAGGTGATGCTGTGATGTGAAATGAAAGGCTTTTACCACTACCGCATACCGCATTGCGTCCACCTATTATGCAGTTGTCTTTATACAGTTTGTTTTCGTCTTTTTAATTTTTAAAAACAACATAGAAACCTTTATGTCGATATTGTAAATGTGAAAAGTAACATATTTTAATTTGAAATTTTGGAGTAGAAAACTGTGGGAACCTTAATCATTGCAGTGGCGGGATATCTGTTACTACGAAACTGTTTAAATTGATTAGATAATTAAAAATGAAGACTGACAATAAGAAAGGTGAGGACTTTGTGGTGGAGGCGAATGGGCACTGCTTCTTCTGTTTGACTAAAGTAGCCAGCTCCCAAAATACTGGAGTGAAAGTGGAGCATTCAACACATCCACAGTCAACCAATTCACTCCACTGTTTATCCAGATACTTAAAAGTGGACATGAGGAAGGTGTTTAATGAGAAAGATTACGTCCCTCCCCATTTACTGGCCAAGGTTGAGAATGCCAGGTTGAAGGTGGAGCTCTGTGGGGACTGCATCCATTTGACTGAATCCTTTTCCAAACTGTACCGAACACTGGAGAAGGTGGAGATGGGGATGGTCAGCTTTGTTAATCAAATCCAAAGTAAGTTAGAGGATACAGACCTAACCCGAAAAACTGAGCAAGTGCTAAATGCTTGTTTAACATCAGGGTCTGATTTAGCGAGTGGATTGGAAGGAAAGATGGAAATTATGCAGGTGCTCCGGAAGGAGGTGATGCAAAAATGTAAGTCGGGAAGATTGAGTTTAATTTAGGCGACTTCATGTAAATTTTATGGCTGGAAAACTGACTATTCAATGTTTTTGCTTTTTATATTTTTAAGGTGCCGACAAACTAGGATCCGTCAAACCTTCTGTTAAAGTGAAAAGGATGACAGTGGGGCAGGTGGAATCGAAAAGATCAAAGATCAAATTAGGATTCCAGGACACCTCCACAATAAAAGATTGGGACCCAGTTGAAGCCACGCCCAAAAGATGTTTAGAGCCACAGATAACCGTAGGTTTAAATCAAAAGGTAGAAGATAGCTATCCGGATCCGTACCTAGATGATGCCAACGACTTTGGAATTGATTATGCGGATGATTACGAGACTCCAGATGAAAGTCATGATAACAATCAATCTTATGAGGATCCAGAGACGACAGTTACTCCGAACAGACGCGGGATGACCAGACAAGGCTCATTGAACGCCGCGCAAGATTTCCAGTGTATTTTTAACCCTGAAACTGGGAAATATAAATGTAAACTTTGTGGAAAGGAACTTGGGAGCAATACAGCATGCCGAAATCATTACAACAATATCCATGCGAAGATTAAATACAAATGTAATTTGTGTGGCAAGGAATTAAGTCAATTGTCCGCCTACCGACGTCACCTTCAGACTGTCCACTTGGGTGTCAGATTCAAATGTCAGGTGTGCAAGAAAGAGTTTAGACAGACGTTTGACTTGACAGCACATTTGAAGTCGTCTACGAGTTGTAGGTCCGGACAGGCTCGGAAACACAAGAATATCTGAATTGTTTGGCGTTGTTGTCCGTTTCAAACATATAATAGAAATAAAAGCTGGTAAGTCAAGACACGAAATAAAAATATTGGAAGACTTTGTGTCGTGTGCTTACTAATTTTTATTACACACTATAAATACTGTCAGAAAACCTGGCGGCTTCCCAAGCGCCGTCTATGAGTTGGGGCAGCAGATCAGATCTCTGCTCTGATAAAGAT
>JAQIWX010001128.1:0-11473 GCA_034696785.1 Lepidocyrtus cyaneus
AAAATATTAGAATTTGCCAATATAGAAAGAAGGCGGTTATGATTACTGGCTAAATGAAGAAGAAATGATGTATCCTTTACGTTGTTGAGCCTTAATTTTTCTTCATTCGTACATTTTTTGAAATCGATGACTTCGAATCGATTTCGGAAAACAATAATTGGTTTGAGATTGTCTAGCTGTGATGGAATATAAATTCATCCATCACGCAGGCTGACTGGTGATATGATATGATGAGATATGATGAAAAAGGTGGTATTCGTAGCAGTAGTGGTGGTGGAAGTGTTTTTTTTTGTTTCATTCTTGCCTCTCTTCAGTAGGGAACATTACGAAATAAAAAGTTAAGGTTCAGTTAGTAACGTTTCCTGTTTCCTTCTCCTTTTTCTTCTCCTGACTCATTTTATATTAAGTATAGGAAAGGGTTAGAAATGTGAAAATTCATTTTTCTTTCGTATATTTGGGATTTTGATGAAGAAGCGAATGGTCTGGTGTGGGGCATGGCATGCGGATGGGGGTAAAGGTAATTTCATTGAATTGAATTCAAGAAGCAGCTGTCGACATGCATGCATAGTGAGGTGAATAATGGCAGGGATGATGATGATGATATAATATGATGAGGTGGAAGTGGAGATATAAGCCATTTATATCATACCGAATCCTCCAAAATGGTCTATTTGTTATTTGTAGCATATTTACCCGTTTTTTTAATTCAGAGGAGGCTGTCCATCCCATTGTCAGCATTTTTTTCTTCTTCTTCTAGTTCAGTTGAATTCACTGGGAAAATTGGGAAGGAGGTTCTTTCCTTGGCTAGTTTTGCAGACATCCTCATCCTGTAGAAAATTGTTGGAGTGGAGAAGGAAAAGTTCTTTTTAATGTAGGTAATGCACGGGAGGAGACGCAAGCCATCGTGCATGCCATAATAGGAGTGGGAAGAATCAGAGGTGAAGAAAAGGGGCATCATATGCCGATTTCATGGCAGTAGAGAACTAGCCGCTGTTGAATCCAACAGAAGAAAGTCAAAACTCATAGAAAAATATGCAAAGAAATTAGAATGTCAGGAGAGGAGAACAAAGGAAAAATGTCATTTCCTGTTTGTGTCGTGTTGTGATTCGTGATCTGCTCCCGAAGAGAAGAAAGCTCTTATGTGGTAATATAATATTGATGTAACTTTTTAACCTGAGCAAAGCTGACTCAGCCCCGGCACAATAATCCACATATTCATCATCAGCAATTTTCTTTCGTGTGTGCTTTGTTGTGAGAAGATGTTTTTTTTTGAGTCATCATCATCATCACAATCGTCATAAAAGTCAGATTGGCTTTTGGGGAGGAAAAGTTTGCACAAAAAGAGTAAAGTGTGTTCTAGATTTTTTTTGTTGGCTGAGCTGAGGTGTAATGAAATGAATGTGTGTGTGAGCCTTCTTGTGAGTCTTTTGTAAGTTGTGAGGTGAGGTTGCAAGATTTTTACATGCGATGCAATTCCTCCGCTGCTGCAGTGGAGTTGTTGATGACGATGATGCTCAGTAATGGAAGTGATTTTTGGTGCTTATTTTTTCATATAACAATTAAGTACAGCTATGTTACGTTATTAATACACAAAAGGAGGAGGTCCACCCCCACAGCAGAGCAGCAACAAGCACTTCATAAATAATAATACGTAATCCGCGGAGTAGTTGTTCGGCTTGTTTTTTTTTCTTAAAAAATGGCATAGTATTCCCCTTCCTTCTTTGTGGTGTGGTTTGGTAGGTTGGTAATGTGCTTTGCACTTCGACTTTCGACTCCGCCATGTGCAAACGGAGTTAATGATAATAAATTGTGTGTTTATTAGACAAAGTTGGCGAAGAAGGAAAAGGATATTTTTCTTGATTCTTTCTCTTGTTTTGAGAACAATGTTTTTAAAAAATCATAAAAGGATAAAGTGACATGGTCGAAAAAAGGCTCGAAAAAATAGCATAGCCGATATAAAAATAATAAAGTCGGTGGAATGACAATGATGATAATTGATAATGCTTTCTTCACACCTCGTTCCCCTCATTTATCAAAGATGATGATACTTACTTACCTTTTAAAAGGCTGAGCCTTTTTTCTTGAATTTTTTATGGGAAAGCCAAAAAATGCAAATTAATGTCCTCCTCTCACACTGTGTTTAGGTCCGATTGTTACAAGTTTTAATGGAGGGGAGTACGGTACCGCTGCGTGAATTGACATAGATTATTATTGTTGGTCGGTCCGTCCATCGGTGGCAAAAGCGTCAGTGTCAGAGCCAGGGATTTTTCTTTTTGCTCAAGCTCACACCTATTCCGCCATTCGATGATCCCGTCGCAGTCTTATCAGTCAGCTTCAGCTTGAATGCAAAATGACAATGGATTAATTCTGTTCTGTTGTTGCGGTAGGAAGGAAAGGAAGGGAACGTGGATGTGGTGTGAATATTTTTTTCCCTTGACTAGTTGTTACAATTGTTTTATAGCGCTTGTAACAACAGCACTTGCCTAATAAATAGCTTAACCATGTAGAAGCTTTGTAGGTATTTATCGTTATAGCTAATATGACCAGAAGACTTAAGGTATAAATAGGTATTTTTTTAAATAGTCTTGTCGTGTTTTTTTTCTGTCTTTGTTCGTCGAGGGAGGAGGAATTAGATTTTATATGGGAAGTGGTTAGGAAAAAAAGGAATTGAATTGATGTAAAACTGCCATGTAGTAAGTTGTAGTGTAGTGGTCGTGGTGCGAGTCGAACTGTTGCTCTCAGACTTTGACTTATAAACTGATTAGTTTACTGAAAGGTACTTACTAATGCCATGCCAGTAAACTACAGTAATGGACTTATCATATGTATCGCCATTGTTGATGATGATGATGAAGGAATGTAAGTGAGCTTTTGAGCTGAGACTGAGGAGCAGTGAGCCGTGGTAAATGCTCTTTAATATATCTGCAGAAAAAGACAAGCTCGAAAGAAGGATAATGATAATAATAAAACAATCATTATGCGAGATGAATTGAAAGACTCTCTGAGCCAAGTAGAGGGACAAGTTGGATGAGAAAAGAATGCCTTGGGAAAATATAGCAATTGCAATAGCCCCTGAGCTACCTTGACTTTCGTTAAACTCAAGTTTAGCAAGTTAGTTGGAGTGGATGAGGAGGGGAAGAAGTTGAGAAGAAAGGAGTCTGAAAGGAACGTGTGGTTGCCATTTTTTTCTTCAGGGAACTTAATACCGAGTTAAAAAACCAAAATAGTTTTAGAAAAAGAAAATTACTTTTTTAAGAAGAGGTGAATTGGGATGTGATATTGCAAGCGCAGGTGCATTGCATGGTGGAGACTGAAAAGAGAAGTTATTTGAGTTGAGTTAGTTCATTTGTTCAGCTGAGAATGAAGAAGGGAAGAAAAAAATTCACATGAAATGAAATGAAAAGAAAATAGAAGAGAGAGGACATTAGATACGCGTGTTCCGCTTCTCGTTAAATACAAATTCATAAAAAAATTCTTACCTTATCGTATCGTGTTTAATAAATTATAAAAGTGTTATTATTATTGCGAATGGAATGGAAAGAGAGAGAGAGAGAGAGAGAGAGAGGAACTTGATGATGAGATTTTTCATCCATTCATTCATGTCATTTACTATGGTCAGTTTGTCATGGACTTAGTTGAAGTTGATTATTTTTCAAGTGAGTGGAGTTGAGAGAAGGAGATGAGCAGTGCAAATTATTGCAAAGAAGGAAGAGAAATAATTTAAAAGTTTAAATGACTGGGAATTAGTTATTGTGACGTATCGCATGAAAAAGTGGCTACGCGTTGGTTCGTTCGTTCCAACTTGAAAGAGACATTTTTTCTCGCTCAAACGACTTCTTTTTGTATTCTGGGGAGGAGGAAAATGATTGAGAATTTGAGTTGAGTCAAGTAAAGTTGTAAAATATAAAATAATTTTTAAAAAGCTGCTGTGAGGCAAGAAGAGTTCATAAAGTACGTAATGTGATATGTGAAGCACGTTAAATATTGCTTGTGTAAATCCCAGTGTGCTCATTCACTCGACTGACTCGACTTTATTTAAGCAAGAGGAGCTAATTAAGGTGGAAAAGAAAAAGGAAGGAATCAAAATGAGTTGTGAATGAAGGACAGTTATAAAAGTTGATAATGACTTGGTGACTAATGGCCGAATGTGTCAACCGCTAAATAAGCAGTAGCATCCATGATATGATATCAGTCTTTTTTCCTAGAAAGGCGTAATCGGTAGAGTTGCCGTATGGCGTAGAAGGAGAAACGGCAGATGTATTTATTTCCATTAATACTAGGCCGAACTGGTTATAAAATTGGGGAGGATTAGGAGTAGGACTAGGAGTTAGTTAATTATGCAGTCTGCGTGCAATTAGCAACTCAAGAGATGCGTTGATGCATGCCTCATGGATGGCATGGGAAAAAGTAGGATGTGAGTGAATGGATTATTGTTCTGTTCTTCGCCTGTTTTAGTGCTCTTGCTCCTGTAATAATGAATATTTAATGTCGTGTCGGGCTTTTTTGGTGAGCCAACCTGTGAGCAATATATGAGCGTATTTAAGTATCTCTTTAACTCTTGATGTTGTTGGATGTTATGTTGCTGTTGTAATTTTTAATTTGCACTTAAACATTCATAAAAAAACGCAG
The DNA here is from genome assembly GCA_034696785.1 of Lepidocyrtus cyaneus. Taxonomy (NCBI): domain Eukaryota; kingdom Metazoa; phylum Arthropoda; class Collembola; order Entomobryomorpha; family Entomobryidae; genus Lepidocyrtus; species Lepidocyrtus cyaneus. The sequence continues at coordinate 4,630 of JAQIWX010001128.1, forward strand.
AGGCAAGAAAGAAAGTCCTTCATGCTTCATCTCATCGTAGGTTTTAGGGAGTTGTTACACGTGTGATGTGATAATTAGGATGATGAGGAAGATACTTATGAGTTGAGTATGGAATTGTGGATTACGTATTTTGGACACAGTCGATTTCCTCTCGTCCTCCTTTGTGCTTTGTTTGGAAATTGTCGGCTGATGCCGTTTTGGCGTGGGTTGGGTTTTAGCTCTTCCACTGGTGTCCGGCGGTCCCTTCCAGATCAGTTTTGGTTTGGGCATGCCATGCTTCAAATGTGACATGGGAAGGTGAAAAGATAAATAAGCAAAAAGGGGGTTACTTAACCTACTCAATCAGTCAGTCTGACTTTAACCGTCTGCTAATGATGATAATGATGATGACTCTGAATGATCACAGTTTTACATCCGTTGTTTGTTCACTTTTAGTTGAGTTCAGTCTCAGTCATGTTCCCCAAATATAAAACGACAGGATTCTGAGTACACGAAGGGAGTTGTGACGTGACGTGTTATTTTTCGTATATTCTGCTGACGTTTGAGCTGTTTTTGGTGACAAACCCGATTAGTAATGAGTAGGCGTTGGCGTTGGTAATGCTGGTGTGAAAATAGATGAGATTTTTGTTGAATGAAGGAAGAGGAGATAATAATCTTTGGATGGATAATAGAGATAAATAAATAAATGAAAAACGTTATTTTTAGGCGGTGGAGGTGGTTGACATTTATTTTGCTTATCGGAAAACGTTAAAACTGAGATTAAGTGTGAAAACTGTTTTGCCGGAAGTTGCAGAAACAATAATATTGAGTTTGTTCATTTGTTCTCGATCAAGTCGAGTGTTTGTTATGGAGTGCAGTGGATGTAGAAGTGCCTTTTCAGCCAAAAACTAGTTAATGAGAGCAAATTAATTTTTCATAATTGGTTAAATCAGTAAAGTTAACTAAACTGAATTTGACATTTGTGGAGTGGACGTGTTTGAATGAGTTTACTGCGAAGAAGAAACTTTTAAATCGAAATCATGGCTTGTTTGAAAATGAACGAGATCAGTTGTCTTCAGACACTGACAATGAAGTTGCAAAATAGTACCAATTCGCTTACCGCAGGTAGAAAATCTATTAAACCGAAATATTTTTGTATTCGTGTTTCAGTTTTCGGAGCAAAGAGTCTCGTGAAAAAGGACTTTTTTCGTAAGTTGTCTTAAAACATTTTTATAGTATTTTAATTATTTTATTGTATTGTGAGGTTTTTTATATTTATTTTTTTTAAGTTGATTGTGATGTTTCATTGTGCATTATAGGCCTTCCAGATCCTTACGCTAAGATTAGTGTTGACGGAACGAATCAAACGTTTTCCACGGAGCCATGCAAAGCCACATTGCATCCTACGTGGAATCAATATTTTGATTTGTACTTGACAAGGACTGACTCGATAACGATTTCCATATGGAATCATAAAAAGTTGCATAAAGAGCAACACTCGGGATTTTTAGGATGTGTTCATATTGTAGGCAAGGCTGTTCAGAGGCTGAGGGACGCTGGTCGTAAGTCAAAAAAAAATACTAGTTTGATAAAAATATTTTATGATATGCTACGAGTTTCACATTAGATTGATTGCTAATCGTGGTTTTCGTTTGTGATTATTTTTAGCCCAACTTATAAGCTTATGCAAAGCCAGTCCAACGGACCAGGACGTTGTCCGTGGCCAAATTGCAGTGTCGCTGCTATCACGTGATGCCCACACCGCCGGTGGAAGTGACAGGTTACCCCCCACGGCAGTGGTGGATCGGATGGGGAATGTATCCTGTTTTGGAGCAATCGAACAAAGTCCCATACCTTCGACTTCCCTTCTCCCCATAACGTCGTCAACCGGATCACCGCTACCCGTCCCTCCTCGTGCTTCTCAGCCAGTGCGTGAACGGGAATCTCAACAGTCATCGCAGACATCTGCCGTTCAGTCACATCAGCCAAATGACTCGAATAACTCTCAACAGCAACCGAGAAACTCGATAGGAGGTGGTTCCCAGTCATCATCGTCCACCTCGGCTCAACCCCCGCAGCATCACCATCGTCGCAACAAAGTCAAGAAAAATACTCAGCAGCAGTTTCTGGTGAATGCCTGCGTCGGCCTTCCGGATGGTTACGAAACTAGAATAACTGAACAGGGTCAGGTGTATTTCTACCACACGGGAACTGGAACTTCATCATGGTATCATCCTGGAGTTCCAAAGGAGCTACCCCAAGGCCAAAATGTGGGTCCCCTACCGCCCGGCTGGGAACAGAGAAATACGCCATCAGGAAAGGCATATTTCGTAGATCATAACAGTAGGACAACTCATTTTACAGACCCAAGACTAATTCGTGGCTTGTCTGAGCATTCGGGTGTTTTGGCGACTCTTCCAAGGGGAGGAGGTGGTTCACCACCGACCTCCTCCTCAATGCAGCAAGCAATAGTTATTTCAAGTGGCCAAATATCATCTTCCTCTTCTTCACAACAATCCTCCAGACATCACAATTCAACGGTGCCAGTAGCCAATGGGCCACCACCACCTTCAAGTGGTGTTGGCGGAAGAAGTAGCAGAAGTAACAGAAGGGAGCAACGGGAAGCTGTTTCGCAACAAATCAATATAGCAACCTCCCCCACTTCATCTTCCTCCTCACCATCCTCCTCTTCTGCCAATAATAATAACTCTAGCAGTGATGTAACTCGCCAACCATCAAGAAGAGAAAGAGAGAGAGAACGCGCCGGACCTGTTCCTGTACCAGTCAGTGTTAGCATTAACGGCGGCACGGATAATGGCAGTGGTGGTGGAGGAGTAATAGAAATGCTACCAAAGTATAAAAGAGACTTGAATGCTAAAATTAAAGCACTGAGAATGGAGCTTCAACTGCTCCAACCCAGAAATGGCCATTGTCGGATAGAGGTGACCAGGAAAGAAATCTTTGAACAATCGTACCGTCAAGTTCTAAAGCTTCGTGTGAAAGATCTGAGAAAGAGGTTAATGGTGAAGTTTAAAGGGGAAGAGGGGCTCGATTATGGTGGAATCGCGAGGGAATGGCTCCATTTACTAAGTCATGAGATGTTAAATCCGAGCTATGGTCTCTTTCAATATTCACATGAGAACCAGTGTTGCGTGCAAATTAACCCAGACTCGAGTGTGAATCCGGTGAGTGAAATTGTGATTTGAAAAAATTGCCTGCGTGTGGTGTGCTTTCTAATAGCAGCAGCACTTCCTGTGAATACTTTTTATTTTATAAATGAAATCCTCTTTTTGTTTTTTAGGATCATCTGACGTATTTTCAGTTTGTGGGACGGGTTTTGGGCCTGGCTGTCTTTCATGGTCATCATATCGATGGCAGCTTTACGTTACCCTTTTATAAGATGCTGTTAAACAAGTCAATCACGTTGAACGATATTCAAGCGGTGGATCCGGAACTGCATCAGAGTTTAACGTGGATGCTGTAAGTTTTAAATTAAATTATCCGTGTATCTTAATTATAAAGCATTTTATCCATTTCACTCCACATGCACACACAAGGAAATTAAAAATGTTGATTTTTGTTCTCATTTCGTCCTTTTCAGCCATAATGATATTACTGGCGTGATAGAATCTAATTTCTGCGTGGAGAGGGATAGTTATGGAGTAATTCAATCCAAGGAGCTTAAACCAGGTGGAAGGGATATTGCCGTAACGGAAAAGAACAAAGAAGAATATGTCAAGTAAGTAATCTTTAACTTGAACACTAACACTTGAATGTCCTGTCATCGACACTACAATGGAAATCTAACATTTGATTACTTGTTTTCAGGCTGTTTGTAAACTATCGCTTCATGAGAGGAATTGAACAGCAGTTCTTGGCTCTACAAAAAGGATTCTATGAAGTTGTTCCAGTCAACTTGCTCAAAGTATTAAAAACAAATAATTGATATTTATTGATTTACTTTTTATGTCCCCTCCCCCTTCAGCCCATAAAAACACAAAAAATCTAATCAACACTTAATTTTAATTACCAAAACCACACAGATGTTTGACGAGAAAGAACTCGAACTGATAATTGGAGGGATTGGCAAAATCGACTTGGAAGACTGGAAAGCGAATACGAAACTGAAGGTATTAACTTATTTTAAAAATTAATTCCGTTTTTTTTTCTTTTAAAATATAATTCAACATTGATTGGCTTGCATAACAGGCATGCGGAGGAATGGACCGTATCCCGGTTTGGTTCTGGGAAATCGTAGAGTCATACGACGAGGAGATGCGAGCAAGACTGCTTCAATTTGTGACCGGCTCAAGTCGTGTGCCTATCCAAGGATTCAAAAACCTTCAAGGCTCTACCGGAGCTGGAACACCAAGACTTTTCACAATTCATCTAGTGGACGCACCCACCTCCAATCTGCCAAAGTCTCACACATGTTTTAACAGAATTGATATTCCTAATTACGAGAGTAAGGAAAAGTTCTACGAGAAACTGACGAAAGCTGTAGAAGAGACGTGCGGTTTTAGTGTAGAGTAATGACGGGAGTTTTAATTTAGATGTAAAGTACAGACCGTTAAATGCAAGTAATAATATCTACCTACCTACTACATATTCTTTTCGTATATTCAGAAAATGTTTTAAATTATTATTCTGTGAGTCATTTTAATTACTTTTAATTACTTCGTCAGTTCGAAAACAAGCTAGAATTATAGACACTTTTTGCAATATCTCATTTACCTGACTGTTATGCGCAACTCATTTAAGAACACATCATTTATTCACTAATGTCCACCATCTTTACAAACATTTTGTTAAAAATCGAAACTCGAAATCTAAAGCCAGTTTTTGCCCATATATATTTTCAAGTACATACATACATGTCAGAACGTTTTAGGACGTCACTACAAGCAGACTGAACAAAAAATGTTTTCTTTAACGTGATAATGATAATAAAAATGTATTTAGCTAGCTAGTATGACACCAATACTTTACGTAATTAAGGAATAGTTTTTTTTTAAATAAAGGTCAATTCTTAAGACAAAAGATAAATGGGCAGATTGAATTGAGTCGTCAAAAGGTGGTCATCAAATCAATTGGAAAAGTGGAGAAGGGGTATGATTTTCGTGATTTTTAGTTTATTAGACTTAAGACGTATTAAGAAAACTGACTTGGCTTGTTAGACACAAAAAACATACTAGACAGAACCAGAGCGCAGCTTGGGAATTGTTTCGAATTCCAGTTAGTCCAGGAGTGAATGACGATGGCTTATTTAGAAGTGATAGAAATTTGTGTTGGATTATGATCTGTTTTGTTTGCTATAAATTACGGCTTGGACTAATGGTGCGATTAATAGTAAATAAAATTATGTTTGGGTAAAAGAAACGAGTTGTTAATTTTTATGATTTATTTTCTTTTGCTTCAACTGAACAAAAATACTCGTTTATTTTCTTCGGGTACTATTTTAAAACCAGGTAATTAATTCGAATAGAAGTGAAATTTTACTTTACTTTTTAGTCAACAAATGTAATAAAATCAACAACTATTTTACTTAATTAATTTCCTAATTACTATTTTTTACCTAATTAAATAAATCTTGGGTTTAAAGAGCGACTTGTAGATGCGATGAATGAAATGAAGCTTAAAAAATACATAATCGGGTTATTATACTACTGCTACACAAAGCAGAGCCTTTGACATTCAAAAACAATAATGAAAATATATCCAAACCAAAACCATATCAATTGTAACTGGCTGGGGAGAGGGGGGGGAAGAGGTTTAATGAGGTTTATAAATGATGATATAACCAAACAAAACAATAACATTTTCTTGATCTGTAATATTTTATAGGACGATACATAATATGCGATATTGAATAAGAAAAACTGTAAAGGTATTTATTTTAAAAGATAAAATTGACGCGACGCTATGAGGAGAAAGTCAGGAGACAGCAATTTTTAACAACACATCATCACATTTATACGTTCATATCATCAACAAATCAAAAAATATCAATAATTTATGAAGTCTGTATAGGTAATTAGTAGGTCTTTAAACACGTTTAAGAATGAATTACATTAAATTGTTCACGTCGTAAAAAACGAAAGATTTTACATAAGTAAATGTATAAATTGTAAGAACCGCATCTACTCCTAAGAAGTTTTCAACGTGTCTACTTGTGAACTGTATGTAAAAACGAGGAACATTAATTTAACTGTAAAATTAAATGTTACTACTGCGCAGTATTTATTATTACTAGAATGTAAGACCGAATTTTAACTCGTTTTTGGCAAATATGATATTGTTTTTAAAAAAATGTGTATTGTATTGATGATAAAAATAACATTAGCTTTTAGGAATCTGTATATTGAGTTCAGCCGAGACTATAGGGAAAAAATGTAATCTACCTAATTTAGGTTTAGGTACGTTTGTAAATGTAAATGTAGCCATGTTTTTATTCGTCGAGTCGGATTTGATAAATTGTATAACTTTTTAAAAGAGAAAAGTGCTAATTTTAATACTTGAAGAAAACGATATGAAAACAAAATAAACTCCTTTTTATATACAAAAAAAAAGTTGTAATAAGTTGAAAATCGTATGAATAAAAAAGTAAATGAATAAAAAATTACTTTTTCAAAGCAGAACAAAAAAATGTTTACGTGTTTGTAGGTCTTGCTTTTAATTTATTTCTCAAATGGGGGAGGAAGAACAATTAAATATTAATCCAATATCCAATATTAAATATATATTCGTAAATACATGAATGAATGAAATCATTTAACAATCTTGCATGCATCGCACCAATATAGAAGTACATAATTTATGACATGAAAACTGAAAGTGGATTGCATCTTCTTCATTGCTTCTTCAT
>JAQIWX010001129.1:0-11473 GCA_034696785.1 Lepidocyrtus cyaneus
ACAACAATGACAAGTAATTAAAAGTGCACACCTGTCCCTTCCCGGGGAGTACAGGGTACATTAATTTATTCATGCTTGTAATTAAATAGGGTTATATAATAATAATATTAAGAAGGCATTTAAAGGCACATGAAGGAGATAATTATTAGGTATGATGATATAATGATAAGCTTCCAAAACAATCAAGGGGTGGAATTAATTAATAAATCCCATTTGGGGATACTGATTCTGTTGCAGTGTCTCCCTTTTTAGCTTGATGTTAATTGATACTCTTCATTGCATATTGTCAGCAATTACCAATAAGTTGTCTAATAAAATTTAGGTCCATTTTCGACTAGGTTTGGTGAAAAAGGGCTTTATGGTCAGTTTTGGTACTGCCTGTTTACCCTACTGAAACGAAAAATATTTCATGCAGAAATTTTAGAAATGTTCCTTTCCAATTGCTACCCCCTGCTATATGCCATGCCATTGCCGCGTAATAAAATTTCAATATTATTTTAACAAAAAGGCTATTGGAAAACCCATTACCATTATGGATCCCCGATACCATTGTGTTATTTACATCCTTTTTCTTCCCTCCCCCACCCCCAAACTCATTCATCCCAATCTGAAATAACAAAAGAAAATAGATTTTCAAAATGAACTTGTCCCTTTTCTCTTCCTTTAAGAGATATATATTGTTACTCAAAGTACCTTCCCAGTTTAAATTTCTAATCTTTAATGTACTTTGAACTTTTCCCCTTAGAGGAGTACTTTGATAATTCTGATTTTGAATGGGTAATAATATAACCACTCCTCACATGACAAAGGGCTATGATGCCGACATCAAGAGTTCATTTACTGTCATAGTCTCAGTATGATGCCCGATGGAAAGAAGTTGGCGTCAAGCATTCTAGCCCGTCTTTTTCGTCTGGTTTGGTGGGTTGGTTAGGTAGGTACTCCAAAAACTGATACTGGTCTGCCGGCATTTATAATTTTTATGGGTAGGATTTACCTGTGCAGGTTATTTGAAATATTTATAGCAAGTCTGCCTGCCTGTCTAATACGAATTTCGCATTGTTGTTCATTTTCATGTCCATTTTTACAACCCTGTCTTGTTCTGTATCACACATCAACTAAACCAAACTTTGCCACTTTTGCTACCAGTTTAGGTTTTAATTTGGCTGGGCATTAAAAAGGGAATTTACAAAATATTTTTTGAGGGGGTCAGCAGACTAGTCAGCAAAGTCATATTATATATTTTTATTGCTGTTTAGCATCATTATTATCCGCATACATGTAGAGATATCATGTTAAATGCCAGAGCCACCCCTTTGGATGATGAATGAAAAAGGAGAAATTGGTGTTTATTGTGATATTCCGTCTTGTAAGACAGGTTCATAACACCATTCTTATATGCGGTGTAGTAGATAACTATTTTTTATGTAAAATGGATTGGTGGTGTCTTCAAACATAAAAACTACCACCTTATTAAAAAAAGAAACAGTTTAGCCAGCGATAAAATATTGACGAAGTAAATTAGGGATGTACCTGAAATAACATGCAGGTTCGAAATTCGAATGTTCGCCTTGGTTCATGTCTTGATGATGAATTGATGTGGTTGCTCTGCTATGCTTTATATCTTTGCTTTGCAAATATGAAGTATTGATCTGAAATCTGAAATGGACGTAACGGGTAAATTTGCACAAACGACTGCCGGAAGGCAGGCAGGAGGTTTCTAAAAACGAGTGGAAAAATACTGACTCAACTCTGTAACATTTTTTTCTCGCGAAGTTGGAGTCAAAAACATACTGATAATTTAATGGTTATATTTAATTTCTTAGAAGAGTATCGTATGATATCAGTTAAAAATCAATAGACATGCAATTATTGTTTAGCTAGTTTTTGTTTGTAAAAAGTTTGCTTAAGCCGTGTATCTTGGTTAAAAATGCACCGATGATACCCCTTGTCATGCGATGACAAAATCGACCACCATCAAAGCTTTGGGTGAGTATAACTGGGTGAGGGTGAAGCGTATCGTTTTAAGGTGTGGAAATTGGCTTCCTTTTAATTTTATTAACTAAAGGGCATTTTATTAACTGAACACAGTATGGGAGAAAGGAATGTTGAATGATATGGTGGTTTAGTGGTGGTTGGTAGGGGTGGTTTTGAAGGGTTATAATAGCTTCTACGAAAGGTACAAGTGAAGAGAACAATGTCATGAAAAAAAATCTTTCATTAACTAAAATGTGAATTAGAGAAACGGGAACAAAGGACAGTAGAGTGAAAAATAAGGGCTCTCTGAAAAAGTCCACAGGGGCTCTGAGAAATTCCACCCCCTTTGGCCCCACTCCCCCAACTAATACATCATCCCATCACCCCATCGTCATCATCATCATAACAAAATTTGGCCATCATCACGTTCTTCTACGCTACTTTTTTCACGTTTTAAGTGGATGGGTATCACTAATGAAATGAGAGGAAAAAAAGAAAGAAAATTGGGATAGAAAAAGTGTTTGGTTTAAAAATGCATAAAATTCCATTAAGTTTTGCTGCCTTTTTGTATTCCCAAAAAAGAAGCTTTCTTTCCAATTTTATACCAATGTAGGGAGCAAAGTTGATGAGATGAGTGAACGTGAAAGGAGTACTGAATTGTTGTAAATTAGTTGGAAGGTACTCAAAAATAAGGGTAGCTGGCCATAGCTTACCTCTAAACTTGCTGATGATCATGTATGAATAGGGTTGCTTTTTCGAGTTTTTTTTTCTGGGACTCGATAAGAATTTTTTCCTTTTATTTTCTTTTAGAATGATGAGGGTGTAAGGGGCTAACTTATGAAATGTAATATTAAAACTCACCAACAAGTAAAAGGAGGCTGGTTCCAAATTAACCTATTTCTGTTCATGTCCATGCAAAGCTAAGGCATTATGAAAATTTTGCTTCTCCAAAAACTTGTTAGTTAGAACTTCTAACTTAGAAGGAGTAGTGGAGTTGAGAACGGAATTATTTCTGTACTCTATGGGGATGCAAGGCAAGGGTTAGTAGTACATACAGACTCACTACTACATATAAGGTTGGTCCCAAACATCCACCACCGACGACTGATATAGTGGATAATATAATGGAGATAGACAAGGGCTAAACCATTTTGATCTCATTAGGAGAGTGAACCTTCTGCTTACCAGTTTAGTCTGGCTTTGTTTTGGTTGAACCAAAAAAAAAACCTTGTTGAGTTAAAAAGCTTCGGTTTTAAAAGGGAGAAGAGAAAAAACCGTCTTGGATGTCTTTACGTTAGTATTTTCGTAAGGGAAACGGAAATTTTTACGAGACTTTGTCTCTTATCCTTGTTTCTAGTAGTTAGGTCTCCAGTCCTTGTCCTCTCTTGCTCTGTATGTGACTTAATTAATATTGGTGATGTTGGTTGGCTCCTATTTTCTGTCCATTTCCCTGATTAGCTTTCCAAAATACGGAGCCATGTAATGTTATCAGGAAGCAGGAGCCATGATGCCATGGCTGAATTCTGAAAATTCTGTTTCGGTCCGTTCGTATTGGTTTCTTGATCTTTTTATGCTGCTTTCCTATATGCATAGGCATTTCAGTAGCTTAGCCTTGGTGATCTTTAGGTTGCTGCTCTGCGCAATTAACAGTATTGCCGAATTCGCACTGGGAAATGGAATTAGATTTTATTGCCAACAATAAAGGACACTGCCGATGGGAAACTGTAAAAAAAAGACTCGGTGCAGTCTGGTAAATAAGGAAGGACGGATTCTCTGGATAATATGGAGTGTTGGGGGTGGAAACTACCCTCATTTTACAATATGCTTTTATGTATCCCGCATCATCCTCATCCCAAGCTCCTATAATGCTAGATAAGAAGTCAATAAAAACGGCTTTCCCGTTTTGTTGTTATATTCAAAAAAGAGAAGAAAAAAAAATATCCATCTAAAAAAGAAAGGCACAGGATGGAGGATAGCGCTAAGCACAGCGGTAGATCTCTTTATGAAAGAATGGAGTTGAAGTGGAGAAATAGATGGGAGGCAGATAGAGAGGGAGAGAAGGTATCATCATCGCGATCACTTCACATTCAATTTTCAATTTTCGGAAGTTATTTCTAAAGCCTTTTTCTTATTATCACGTTCCCACTTTGTGAAGAAAAAAGCTGGTTAGTACTTTTACTTTAAAGTTTGGCTGGGATACGTACATTATAAAAGCTATTATTTATTTATATGTGAACTGCTCCGAAGCATAAAGTTTATGGGCTCTTTTTCTGCGCACCCCTTAAAGATCCTCTGTAATCTTTGAATAGTCGGGAGGTTTGGTTCGGTTGGTCGCGGTCTTCTGTCATGTACATATTTTTATTTTCACACCAGCAATAAAAGGATGTTCTTTCTATTAGCAGGATTCTATCCTCATTATTTTGATGGTTTGGCGGTAGCGTCTTTTATTGTGGGATATGGATAGTGTTGTACAAAACTACAATGCATACTTTCCCTCTGCTTTAATGTAGCTGTATAGGAAGAAGCATTAAATTATTGTCAATTCGACTACACGCTTGAAATAAATTATTTGACTGCTGTTTAAAAATTAACTACCAACATTTAAAATGGTATTTAAGCGTCCTGCTGAAAACTGAAGCAAATTTTCCAATCAAATTGTCTTCTTGTGATGGACGGATGGGAATTGAGAATGAATGGCGAAACTCGTTTCTTACTTGTACCCCCAATTATTTATAGGAAGGTTTTTCGCATAAATTGGTATCAAATGTCATTGGAATTTACTATTTAAAAAAAATCTGGAAAGCGATAAATAAGCTGGGTCGTGTATGGGAGTAGGCGTAATTTCATGATTCATGATGATAGCTATTACCGTGTTTGCGAGTTGAATTAGCTTTAATTTCTCTTCGGGACTTGGATAAAAGTATATATTCCATATTGCTTTGTCCGTAATGAAATATTCATTGAGAATGATACTGCCTAAATACTAAGTACCTTTTAACCATATTCTCGAAAGGTAACTTCATTTGGCCCAAGGGGAAAACGCTTCTTATAGAAATGTAAAAAAAAAGCTTGACACTGCTGCCTACTGTAATAAAGCACTTGAAAAGAAAGAAAATTTTGTATAAGCCTTAGTAAACCCCTCATCCCACTCACTTTACTCCACCACCACCACCAACGCCAACTTGCTTGACTTGGTCTCGCCAGACAGATTGTTGCCTGTGCTATCCTCAAGGGATAATTTAATTGGTTGTATACTTTCGTACATATTTTTGGAGATTCCTTCTACCCATTCTCATTGTTGTTGTTGCTGCGTTTTCTTATCTTCGAACAGTATCACACCAGACATGAGGAAATGTATGTATGTATGTCAGTCGGTATTTAGATTGGCTTGTTCGAAGGTGATATTAACAGCACATTCATCAACCTGTACTAATCCCTGGTCTCCGTCCTCCGTGTGGGTCTTCGCGTCTTATACCTAAGAAGCATATAGGGACAGGTAGATTTTGTATAGACATGATATACACATTAAAGGGACACAACAGCTCTAAACAACAATAAACCAATTTTTTTTTCTTCGAAAAAATTCCACTTGACTCCTTCTTTCCTAGTCAGTAATATAGTGCGAGTTAGGTGAGCAGTCAAGTCAAGTCTCAACTTTTTAATGCTCGAAGTATAAAATAAAAACCACTATTACTTTGTACATTTTAATGGTGCAGCATAAATTATGTACGTTTTTTTCTAAGATAGTGTTCCCTGTGTTCAACTTGTTCTTTAAAGAGATAGCAATCCTCTCATCTCGTTACAAGCAATTCATTTTATTGTTTAATAAATAGTAAAGTTTTTTTTTGTGAAAAAAAAAATAATCATATCAAAATTTAGAATCAACAATAATCAACATCAACAAGAACGCTTTTACTCTTCGATGAAATGAATGGAACGCTGAAAAATTCATTGACGGAAGAAACCAGCTTTAGCTAGAGAGTGATCTCTGTCATACCTCTCTCGTGAGGGATGATTGTTGGGAATGGGTAGATATCAAATTTTTGCGATTTACTACTCTCCATCCATCCCCTGTTGATATGATAGTGTGTCTTCTCAACAAAGTGGATGCTTACACAGAACTGCCGAGATATTTTATGACTGTGCCTGATCTTCCCTTTTCGACAAAAAGATACATTAACCTTTTTTGTAGCGTAGTGCGCAGTGAGGACTCATCAGGTCAATTAAGCTTTTATAGGAAAAGTATATAGAGGGCTATCATAATAATATGTGGTGTTTTCACTTAAGCCTATTATCCCTTATAAGAATCCGTTTCATCTTAATCAACAAAATACAAGTTATATATTCAGCGAGTGAGCAAGGAATTAAAAGTGAAGAGTGAATTTTAAATGAACGGAGCGTAGTAGAAAGACGAAAAAATTACTATCATTTTTTTAATATTTTTTCTTACCCTTGTTGATTATCACAATTAGATTTGGTCAGACATAATGATAGAGTTGGTGGCTGGTTGGTTGTGATCAGACTTCTCGGTAGTGATTAATGAATTGGAATAAATTTAAAATAATTAAAGATCTCAAGACAAGCTGAAGCAGATCATCGCATTAGCTACTTCGTAAGAAAGGAAGAAAACATGAGGGTCATAGTCTGAGGCATATAAATAACAACAATATTTATGTGTACCTAATTCCTTGTTTTCGATTATTAAAACAAATTTAATTCAGAATCAAGCTTCTGAGTTTCTGATGATGATGAACTTTTACTTACTTTACGATCAGATGCGGCTACCGTCATACATACATACGAGTACTACCACCATCATCATATTATCCAATTCTAGGAGCATCGAACAATCAAATCAAATCGGCTCAGCCTTTTTATAGAGAAACCAATCTATCAACAACAGTTTTTCTGGCAGGGTTAATTATGTGGCTTGAAGGAATGATCGGATATTGGCTGGGTTTGAGTTTGATGTGAGTGATCAGGCCGCTCTTCACACAGTCAACTTTTTCAGAATGCTTTAGATCATATTCTAAATTGGATTCACCTTTTCAGGCTGAAAGAAGCTGTATAAAGTAAAGGTATAAAAGGTTAACTTCTGCAGAGAGTGAGCCGAGAGTGAGCAGCAAATCCCTGATAATTATGTTATGATTTGATTGTGGCATGACTTTTTGCTGATCTGATGTGAATAACGAACGAAACCAAAGTGGTTTTCATACTTGTTCTCCCGTTTTGCCCCTCTTTATATGCAGACTGATGACGATGATGTCGTACTACCGAATAAACTTTATATCAGTTTAACTTTTCAATCAGATTATTCTTTCCGCAAGTAAGTCAACGTGAAAATTATTGCTGCAGTCATGAAGTCTCACTTGATCAGTTCCTCTTTTTATGGTTAATTTAGTTAGTCTCTGTCCGTCCCCTTATACATACTCGTATGTACCTATGCTCATATAGGGGAAACTGACTTTCTGAACTGAAACTGCCGATGATGAATAATATGCGTACACACAGCTTATACCGTCGTCGGACGCTCTTTTCCTTCTATGTATGCAAAAACAAGTATTAGCTCATATTAAAGTGAAATGTGAAAATAATAAATTTGATATAAACGAGCCTGAATTTTGCCAATGGATATATTTCATAGTTGTTGAAGGGTTTTGTCGTGTTTTCCCTTGTTTTCCTATCGTCGTAGTAGGAGGAGAACGGGAAGGTGTGCTGGTAGTTGGTGGTAGTGGTGACGTTGTTGGTTAAACAGTTTTTTTGTGCAGTTCGATATGATTGTTGTTTACTGGTGTGGCATGGTGGATTGGGTATAAATAGACGGTGACATAAACACGAACAAGTTGCTCCTCATCTCATCAGAATCAGATTTATAGGGCGGTACTCCTTTTTCGTCGTGTGCCGAGTTATTGCTCATTTGTGAAATGAGCAAATTGTTATTAAAATCCGTAATAGTACAAGTTATACGGAGAAACTTTCATCGACAAGTTTGCTATTTTGGATATGCCTATTTTAAATTATGAGAGAAAACTTTTTCAGGCTAACTTGACTTGAGAGTTGATGTTTTTTATACCTGACTCACTGAACAATAGTTTTGTTGTGGAAGCAAGAAGTCTGGCGAGATTGAGTCAATGTTGATGATGAAGATGATATGTATGATACAAACTAAAATATGATGCTCAACTGATCAGATCATCGTGAAAATTATCATCAGCCTCATCGTCAGAATGATCATGATGACGAAGCGGGTTCCCTTGTAGAAGTTTCATGCGAGTAAATGAATTGGGAAAGAGAAAGAGAGAGAGAGAACAGGTTAGAAAAGGGGATGGCCTGGATATGTAAATCTCTTTGGGTCTGAATACTAAACAAAGTTATACATATGCATTAATGGGCTTAATGTAATGTTGATGATGATGATATGATGGTTTGGTTTTTGGTAGTGCGGTGGTGGTAGTG
Source organism: Lepidocyrtus cyaneus (assembly GCA_034696785.1). Lineage (NCBI taxonomy): Eukaryota > Metazoa > Arthropoda > Collembola > Entomobryomorpha > Entomobryidae > Lepidocyrtus > Lepidocyrtus cyaneus. Next base: position 8,431 of record JAQIWX010001129.1, read on the forward strand.
GAAGTTTTGAGTTTGTTAGTGCCTCAAACAACCTCAACTCATATCTATAGGGAGCTCTCCATCTCCATGTTCTCTGTAATATCATCATCACGAAAAGCGAGTTCTTTTTCGCCTCCGACATTAATCTTATATCATCATATCCTCACGCTCTACAACATATGAAAAAGACGAAAGGGACCTTTTTATTTCTACGTGAACTTTTGTGAGATCAAAATAGGGAAGAGGGAGAAAAGGAGTTTTAATAATATTTTGGCAAAAAATAAAATAAAAAGTTTTCAATTCATAGTTAAAGTCTTTAGTGAGCTGAGTCAAACTGGCAAACAAGTAAAAACTACCTCTCTCACACAATTCACTGATTTTCAAACACTTTTGCCTTTTAACTCTCTGGCTCTGTTCATGTGTGGCAAAGGTTTTGTTAGTTAGTAGGTGGATATGTATAGCTTTGTGTAAGGGTGATAGATAGTGATGTGATGACGCTGTTGTATAAGACTGATTATTTAATGGGAAAAGACTAAATTTTTGGCTGAAAAAGCTACAGAGAGGGGGAAACGAACGATCTGAAAGTTAAAATATGAGGCTACCTTTTTTGCATGCATGCATACTAAATTAAGCCCCTGTGTATGTATGCATGAGACTAGTTAAAAACTCGAGTAACTCTAGTGAAGTGATTTGTTTTCGGGAACAAAAGATCGTGGGAAAGTAACCTGTACGGAAGGGGATATTTTTCCGCTGAAATGTCCTGAAGGCTACTTGGCAGTTTGTAAAACTGAACTTTTACTTGAACTTAAAAACTCTCTCTGTTTCGGAGCTTATCCTTTTGCTTGCTGGAAAGGCTGCCATTATATCATCCCCTAAAACACAAAAACTGGAGATTCTGTTCTGTTCAGCGTTTTTGTTTCGTGAAAACAAAGTAATTAATTGTTTTCAACTTCACATTTCATGGACAAGGAACATTCTGTGAAATTCTGGACAGGAAGTGGCAGTTAAAATTTTAATCATAACTTTACAGCTATTTTTCAATAATCCAATGAGAATTATGAGGATGATAACATGTGTGGGGTGTTATCTTTATTGAATCCTTTTTTAATATATTGGATTATTTTTTTAAAGTAAAGTTTTACTCAATAATTGTTCTTGTTCCCAGTTCCAAGAAAATCCTCTCTAATTAACTTTCTCCGAACTGACCAGCACAAATAAAAAGAGAAAGTTTGTATTTGGGGGTAGTAATATTCTGTTAAGTAGAAAAGTTTCGTGTTTTTGTGGTTGTTTGTTATTTGGAGAGCAGCAGTTGGTTTCTAGTACGTGTATCTATCTATCTCTCTGACTTGTAACTGGATAAAGAATGGAAAACGTATATAGGTTCTATAAAGCAAATAGAAACTTTATTGTCCTTCCTTCTTGACTCATCTCCCCCAAAAATTATGGACAAAGGAAACAATTTCAAGTTATTTGTTAACTTATCATCAGTACCATCATCGTTGTCTCGCTCTTGCTAAGTTAAAGAAGAAAACAGAAAGATATCTCTCAAGCGTGTTCTGCTAGTTTGTCTTGTGCTCTCTTCATCATTATCTCAAGCTCAGTATCACAGTATCAATATTAGTTTGCCCAAAAAAAAAGTGAGAAACTTTTCCCTTGTTATTATGAAGGATTATCAAATACATAAAAAAAATGTTTTTGAATTAAAGCAATAATTCCTTGTGCCATCACATCCTTCTCTTTTTCTATCTCACTTTGTTCCGCAAATTCACAGACAAGCTGTTGTATTGTTGCGGAGGAGTGGGAAAGAAACTTAACTACAGATATCAGTGTTATTGTTATTAATTTTATTGTTTCTTTGCGGTATTATTGAAGACATTTAAAGAGAAAAATAATAAGAAAAAAAAAGAAGTTTTCTTCTTTGTCATCAACTTTTTGTTTTTCGTGATGAGGAAAGTGGTAGCCAACTGACTACCCTCGTTGTTCGTTTTGGGAAAGGAGAAAGTATTTTTATTCAGAGAAAATGAATCAGTGGCAAAATGAATCTTCCGGTGGTGGTGGTGGTGGGAGAATCCCTTCATCATCAGCTTTGTATAGGGACGATAAGAATAACAACTCTTGTTTCAGTACAGGGACTAGTGCTGCTGGTGTTGTTACAGTGAAAGATGAGATTATTGATGGTCTTGTAACTAATAGCGGAGGAGGTAATAGCGATATCGGTGGATGGAGGAATCCCAATGGGATATTAAATGGGACCAACACCACCACAAACACTTCTCCCGCAATGAATGGGATCAGTAGCAGTAGGAGCAACAACGGTGCTAATATTAGCACTACTTGTTCAACAATGAACATAAATACATTCCCGGTAGAGCTGAGCAGCACAAGAGCAAATGAGAAAAGTCCAGAACAAGTTGTTACTACTTCTTCTTCCAGTGTTGGAAGTGGTAATGGAGAAAAAAGGCCATTTGTTTTTCAAACTTGTTCAATGGCCACTACCACCAGTTCGACGAGTAGTAGTAGTGGCTCCCAACCTGGTGCTGCTGGTTTCCCGTCTAATGATGGCCCATTCCAACATAATTGGCAGCCACATCTTCGGACTTCCAAGTCATCATCATCGGCATCAACTAATGCTCAACCAACGTCTCAAAATCACAGAAGAAACCATGGAGGGAGTAATGGTGGTGGTGGAGAGGAGGTATTGAACAATAACGTTTTGTCATCATCATCATCATCCCCTTACATTGGAAATGATGATGGTGGGGGTATTAATATTAATATTGGCGGTGGTGGTGGTGGAGTCGGTGCTGGAAATAAACTTTTTGGTGGTGGCAATAATAATAATGATGATGGTAGTAATAGATTTAGATTGGGAATGGATAAAACGACGAGAGGGAACTGTAATAATATCCTTGCCAGTAATAGTCAGTTCACTTCTTGTAGCAGTAGTAGTAATGGTACGAGCAGGAATAATAGTAGCGGAATGATGATGACGATGATCACCCCTAATATGGCATTAGTAGGTCATCATCAACAGCAACAGCAAGGATCTCATGTAAATACTCCT
>JAQIWX010001130.1:0-11473 GCA_034696785.1 Lepidocyrtus cyaneus
ATCATCTCCATTACCATAATAATCATTATCAGCACACTACCGACTACCGCTCTTACGTTCGTTCTCCCTGATTGATGTGGATAATGCAATATCGCCATGAGCCATATGTCGAGTTTTTGTCTTAACTGTAATCCAGTTAACTAGGACGAATCAGCTCATCCTTGAAAGTTCTGGTTAAAAAAAACTCCCGTTTTACTTTGTATCCTTTTAGCATTGTTTTATGCTTGAGCAAACAATGTAGAGTAGAGTACAATCGAATTTTGGAGTGGAAGGCGGAGGAGTGGCCAAACATTACTTCCCCTGTGACATGACATGACGTGATATGACTTGGAACATTGACGAGCTGTTTGTAGTGTCATGTCATGTCCCGTTCATATCATGCCCGGGCTCTTGTCAAAAATTTTTGTTTAATTTACCATGATACTGGCAAGTAATTAATTAGCTTTAGTTATTGGAATTCCATTATACCCAGACATGTCTTGCAATATTTTATTGCCCCCCCAGCCAGCTGGAGTCTACTGATGATGACACTGATATGCTACTTTTACCAATTACGAAACAAAACTCCTCATCTGATCTGATCAATGAGCAGGAGATCACCACTACAACACACACCTCGTGCGATAAAAGAAATACACCTCTGCTTAACATAGTTATGTTATGTATGATTTATGATGTCCTAAGTGACCTGCCTGGCATTACAAAGCATTTGTGTGGCGATGTCCTTCCACGTGTGACCTTCCACACATGATGAGATGATTAGCGGGTATCATGTCAAATTATCCTCGGACAAATCATCACGATGCAAGTATTACTCTTTCGGATTATTGGGAGGGTTGCGTCATCCATATGTACATAGATCATGATTCCATCACCGCGATATGGAAACAATTTATCTTTTTCCCCATTCCGGAGGAGATTTCCTAAAGATTCCCATTTCCAAGATTAGAAGACGATAGTCTGAAGATAAAAGCCAACAACGTGAACTTGAAATGGGAGAGCCGGGATTCAAAATGAGCACATGTGTCCAACCAGAAATTTTTCCCAATCTATTCAGTGGAGTTGCAAGAGGACTTCCAAAAAATCCAGCCAGACCCAGACAGGCAGCAGTGAGGAAAGACCTTGGGATTATTTATGGAGATAGTCGAGGAGCGAGCGCGTGTGTGCGAATAACGTAATATGTTTTGTTTGGACTAGATTTTGCTACTCCCTGGTCTGGTGACGGCCAAGGTTAAGGTAAAAAACCATGCTCCCATCCCATATTGCATTGCATTCACGATCGGTATCATATCGTCAACAGCAGCAGAACAGCAGCGTACGCCGTACCGTGCAGCGTAGAACGAACAAAGCTGACTAATCCCAACGCAAGCCAATCTTCCTTGGAAATATCCAACTCATGCCGTATCATATCGTATCAATTTTTCATGTCACATACATGCGTAAATCCTATATTTTCTCACAGTTTCCTACGAAATTCCTCTTGACCTTCACTTTGTGACATTTTTGTTATGATCTTACGTATGATACCTACGTATTATGTGCTTCACCTCTCCTCCCACCTTGTTTTCTCCAGTTTTTGCTCGCTCTGGCAAATCCAGAAATAAAAAGTCATACCAAGCATATGCCATTTCTTTATCTTATGTAATCTACAAATTGATGAATGGACGACTGTCAATAGTCAAACCACGTAATTTATTTATGATGATAAGCACGCGACTTCTTTAAGTGACAGCATTTCTATTTAAATGACAATAAAACAAAGGCAAGGTCACACACATCCCGAGAAACAAGTGATGACATGAACGAACGTCTAATATGTAAATTTAAATTTACAACTGAAACGGATTGGTTTGGGAAAAAATTAGTAAGAAATAAATGAATATCGAGTACTCCTCATCATCATAATTCCTATTTTATCCTCATAAAGCTCATACCTGACATTCAAGTAGTTTTATGGACACGTTTTTGTTACTTTAACTTTGAAATAATAAGGCTTTGCGTCATGTCATGTTATCATCGCCGCCGCACTGCCAATCCATTCCATTCCCCTTGCCGATGGCCTTCGACTGTCTCTATCTCAATTATAAATTGAACTGGACTGGACTACGACCGCGACCCGTACTTTGTGTACTGCGCTACATTTATGCACTTGTCTTGTTAACTGTTGCCTCGTGTCTGCTCTTCACCTCTCTCTGGAATGAGTGGAGTTCTTCCTACTAATCATGATGGTATGATTACGATATGAGATATGAGAGTCGAGTTTGATGATGATGAAAGCTACTTTTTTTATCCAGCATTAGGTAAGCATTATCCAGTAAACGTATTTGGGATTAAATACTTTGTATCATTTCATTTTTTTATTTGATCATGTTGCATAAAGCTATTCATATTATTATATATTGTAATATAGCTTGCTACAAATATTTGTTCTTTACATGTTTTATTGTGTCTGCTCCAGCTCTTCTACAACATCCTCATCGTCAGTCGAAGAATCCAAATCCAGCTGCATGGCTGAGATTTTTCCTTAAAAAAAGATAATCAACCAATATTCTAATTTTCAAGGTTTTTTCCAAACAAAACTTGATGAGTTCCAGTTCGTATGCTCATGCTCTCGTGCTTAATGAGAACAAACTATAATATGTTTACTTACCTAATTCCAACTGAAAAGGTGTATAATGGAGGGAATGTTGACGTGGCATGGCATATAACCTTCAACCAAACTTTGTCATCGTCATCATCGAAATCAGCATATTATCATATCATATCATTCATGAGCTTACCTACATTACATTATATATGTATTATTTATATGAGACTTCTGCATTTGGAACAAAAAGACGGAAGGCAAAGTGAATTTTAGGTGGCTCAAGCTCTCGGCTCTCGGAGCAGCAGTGGAAAACCTTGAAACAAGTAGGAAAGTAATAATGAACTCATAAATACGTAGAAACTAGCAAGAAACTTGCGATTCCACACGTTCCTCCAACAGCATCATCATCGTCAATAGTACGTAATATCCCATATCATATCATGTCAGTCCAGTTGAGTCCACGGAAATAAAATGTGTGAAAATTGCTCAACTAGAGAGGTAAATATGTTTGTTCATAATTTTCCATTAGGATCACCTCATCGGACACTCGCATTGGAGAGGTTTTCCCAGAAATGACAACAAAAAACAAAGTGGATTTCTGGAAATTGGCAATAATAATTCCAGACCCGGTTAGCCAATTTCCCTTAAATAAGCTATTAATATATACCTAACTTAATTAATTAATTAAAGGATGGGAGACCTTATATTTTTCGTGAGTTATGTTACGACATGACATTAGCTGGTATAAATACCTATAATCAAGATGATGATGATTTGATGACGTTGATAAAATGACGATTTTCCAGATGAATGGCCAAGTTCAACAGGACATTCGAATTTACCCACTGACACAAATAGATAACTAGAGCTACATGATGTATGCAAGAGTAGGTATGTATTTACCTTACTCTCATTATTATCGACAATCAGTCAGTCATCATCCTCGCCATCAATCAGTCACCATCATATAATCATGGAAGAAGTGAAGGTCGCGCTAAATCGTGTTGTAAAATCGCATATTATCCCCCAGCAAATTAGCTTATTCTCGATTGTAATCCTATATATCCAGTTGAGTCACATCGCTTCGGAGTCAGAGTACAAAGCTACCATGAAATGGAATACAATGATGTCTAATATAACTAACTTGTACACATTTAATCACAATCACTCACCAAATGTGACTCAAATGACCTCGGCCATGAAAATTAGTTTGGATGGATATTTCCTCTACATTTAATATACAAAAAAAGTTTGGCATGATATCACATATGACAAGGAAGATAATAGTGGGGAAGGCTAATACGTTTAAGGATAGTTCACAGCCGACTGGACAGATTCCAGAGAGGACATGTCCATGTTCTTGTCATGTCATACATGCATTTTTTTTTTATAGAAAACTGACCTTCACTATAAAAAAAAACTTTTATTAGTGAGAGGAAATAGCAAATCCTAAGCAATACGTATTGCATTGCAGTGTGCTACATTTGGTTTGGCTTGGAAAATTTTATTGATCGGGTCGGACAGGATGGAATGGATTATTAAACCTTTTTCGTTAAGTAAACGTCATGTCTGGAGCTGGATATTTAATGCCTAATAATATGGCTCGGTTTAGTTTGAGTAATTCAGGTGGATTATAATTCCATTCCTATCGGTGACCTTCCATGTCGTTTTGAACCGACTGACGACGACATTCGGTGAGCAAAGGGCTAGTTACGTAACTTACTTTTTTCAATGTCATTTCATTATGCAGTTATGTATGTTATGTTCACTGACTGGTTATGAGTTATTGAAATTGTCTGACGTGGAAACAAAATGATTTCGTCAGTTCCGATCCGATAGCAGGGAAATATATAGATTTCTCCAGAGTTGTCCTACTCAACGGTGGAAGGAAGGTGAAGGTCATTCTGCAAGTCGATTTTCTTCCAATATGCTCAAGCTCAGCTCTTAATTTATACGTTAGATATAATGTCATCAGCATGCAATGAAGCTTGCAGAATGGGATCCAGAAAAGTAAAATAGAAAATTAGAGCGACGACGGCAGCCACCGCATGAATAAAGATTCTATGCAAATTCTGGAACAGATTTCCAATCTCTTGACAAGATCCCCAGTCTCTTTGTCGCATGGAAGGAAAGGACCTTGAAATATCCGCTTGAAATCAGATGAGATGCATCCATCCAATAAAGATTTTGTTGGGGTTGGGGAAGCCACTGCTCTGGAAAGGGTATAAAATAAAATTAAATCTCGGGAAAAAGGGAAATGAAATGACACGAGAGAGAGACAAGGTGAGTCCGAGGTGTCTTCCATCACGACTCATTCAGCTGATCCAGAACAACGTGAAGAGTTGGGAAGACACCATGATAATGAAGGTGATGATGTTGATCAAACTGGAATACAATTATTCCATGGAAGATAACATTTAATTTGACTATATACCTTCCCTACCGTAATATCGAAATAAACGCTTGCTCAACAAACAGCTTTTGCTCGGTGGCCTCGTCTTGTCTGACTTGCCTTGTCTCGGTTGTTGCTTCCTCTTCCAAAAATTCTCATTCAAGGTAAGTTCCAGCCAATTTTATGTGGTTACTCAACAGCCGCACAAAGTAGGCAGCTCATTTTTTATGGTGGGCTCACACTAAACACCGCACTCGCACCGGCATCATTCATCTCATCATGCAACGTGGGTCGGCTTTATAAAGGTATGTTACTTTTTTATTTGCTTTACTTATTGCAATCGTATCAGCAAACCTTTTTTATAGCAAGGCATGTGTAACAGGTCTCCATTGCAATTCCAACTCCAACTCCACACGCGTCCCTTCCCTTTCAACACTGAATCCCATTAAATTAGCTGAGAGTGTATTGTATCAGTAAGCTGGAATGGTAACCGGATTCGGAATCTGTATCACTGGAACATGGATTTGTTACAAAACTACTGCTACTACCTAACTTGGGAGTAGATAGGCTACACGGGATGTTAGAGAAGTTAGTTAGAGAACCTACCCTACTTACTACTTTTGTATTAGATTTTGTACTCTTACCTGTTAGAAACCGCTCCAACCGATTCAAATGTTTTATTTATGAAAAGTTGTCTGCTTTGAAAATAAAGTCACGTCGCCAATTGTCGGGTTTCTTTGAAACGAAAGTGTCTTTTTGGGAACTCAATCAGTGTGAAGGTGAGTATGAGATACATATTGGTATATCCAGTTCTTGATTGTAAGTCCCCATAGGTAATATTTAACTACCAATTGCATTATCAATTTCCCAATTAGCAGAACCAGATACTTATCAGTATCACAGACCTATAAGTCATAAGTTTCATTTGAATATCAATACTACCCTATTATTGGTTTCTCACACAAAAAATCGACAGTAAAGCCAGATTATGAAATAGTGAACTAGCAACGGAAAAATTTCTGCAATAAGCCCTCATCTAACAATGCTTGAGTATCGCTGTTGGCGCTGTGAGATGTTGTCATTCCCTCCATTTAAATGGAAAAATACGGAACAAAATCCTCCAGAAATGTTCCAACTCCTATCCAATTTTGAATCATGAATCATGTTTTCGTTGTAGAGAACTCAACCCACTGACTTGTCATAGTCACGTCATCCGCATGCAAATTATTCCCTATTTATCTAGATACGTATTTGTGTCCAGAAATGAGCCATCATCGTTACCTTACCAGTTAAATCTACTCATACTGACTGGCTGTAAACTGTTGCTCACTACCTGTAAAATTGCTCTTGATTAATATTAATTTTTTAAATGGGAAAAATAGTTGTCTACGGTCAGGGTCAACTCATCCAACAAGCAGAAATTTTTTTCCTCAAAACTTTTTCTACGCTCATCCTTGAGAATCTCACATAATCAGTTCCTTATTCCAATTCCAAACTTCCCAGCTTTTGAGCAGCAGAAGCAGCTTGCTTGCTTAGCTAACTTCTCTAAACAACAAAGTCATATCGCATCAGATCGCATCCGCATCATCTCATCATCAACGTTTGTTTACAGCAACTTGAGAAGGCACACACACAAGCAAAGAATTATTGACTGCGTCTCACCATCAGTCAGTCAAGCTCTCTCCGCACCATTCTCATTCTCTGTTTTGGAAACGTCGTTAACCTTGAAGAGCTCGCCATTTATAACCAATCCTAAATGATGAATAGTTAGTTAGTTTATGATCATGATCATCCTCCCGAGCACACTAGACAAAAGGCATAAAACGATAGATACGCGCAAAAATCAAACCCAACCCGATAGGCCAGGTCCAGTCAAATAATCCTAAACAAAGTCATTCAACACCAATCCCAATTATAGATATTCGCTCACACACCGGCCATCTAATAAAACCATCTGATTCCTTTTAACTTAACTAACTACTCCGAGCATTTAAATTTAGGTGGACAAATAATAACTCAATTAGAGTATCACTTTTTTTTATAGTGCTAGTGCTAACTCCTTAATCAAATTGGATCAGTGGAGCAGAGCAGTCATCATCATAGTCATAAAAACCATCCCATAAGTATTAAATCAACAGTAAAAATTAAACATCGTATTTTATCCGATGGAGGAATCTGTCAACAAAATAAGCATCTATATCAATATCATTTTAGGAGAGCGATGATGGGATGGAATGTGATGCGAGTAAATAAAAAAATGAGTTTGACCTTCAGCTCATCATCACCTTCTTTGTCCTCTCTCTCTCTCTGTTTATATTTTCTTTCAACTTTTCCGTTACATATTAAACTATAGCTATAATAGAGTCTAGTCTTCTTTAGTTCCCCCTTCGTCATCCTCCTCTCTTCACATACATCACATCACGCAAGCTTATGTAAAGAGAATGGGGGGGGAGAATGAAGAAGTTGATGGGTTTCTTTTTTATAATGCTGATATCAATGGGGAAATGGGAACTTACTTCTAAGATGAATGCGAAGTTTATTGAGGATTTCTTTGATGCAGATGACATTGAGCACGGTTTTCTCCGCATACTCCTTCCTATTACTCACACATGGCCAATATTCCATTTTTTATTGAAAGGAAAATTTTTCATTTCATCATTCATTCCTTACCTAATTAAATTTTTGCTCCCAGCCAGATCCAGAGAGAGATCATGCTTGAGATACTATTCACGTGCCTATTGTTATACAATCATATAAATAACGCAATAGACCATCATTTTTATGTAAAAAAGATAACAACAAAAACAAGGTCATTCCAGAAAAATACGTAAATGAACAAAGTGCATTTCTCGCTCGGGTGCCCGCCTGGAGAGTGGATTGAGTCCTACCCCTCCACCGGAAGAAAATCGATAGACAATGATGTTGAGGACATATATAAAACATCATTGTCAATGAGATCATGCTCTACTGTCATAGTCATATCAATTCTATTTTTTATTTTCATTTCATACCATATCATTATAATTTTAATGCGTCTTGTTTTTACCTTACTTGACGGGTATTACGATTCCGAGGTTGAGTTAGGTAAAAAAAATAGCTTGCGAAAAACCTTCTCCTTACCTTCACCTCACAGTAATAACCGAACCTAACCCCATGGCTAATTCCATTCCAGCTCAAGAGACGACCCTGACATTTTCCGGGAAAAGAATGAACTAGACATATTACTACAAATGAAGGACAGAAATATCCATACATAAAAATCCAATTAAATTCCATCCCATTTTTTTAATATTCAGTATTACATCAAAGAGAAGGCATAAAAGGAAGGACAGATGACATAACTATTCAATCCACCCTGATTAATCATTAGTAAGTACGCACACCGGTAAAAAAAAGCTAGAAATATATGGAACATAAATGATAGCGGGCACAAGTTGGTTTTGGATAAAAAAAGGAATATCAAATATCGGGAAAGGTAAAGCAAAATAATGGCTGACTACACACGTTTCTCTGTTTCCATCCACATGGATGCCACTCCCGCCAATTCCCGTATGAGTTCTTAGCCAGCTTAGCCGTGACTGTCATTCCCTTTTCTCCTGAAGAGAAAGCAAAACTTTTACCTCAATATCTGGAAACCTTTTGCCCCTGAGCTCCCTTCTTTCTCTCCCGATCTATTTTTAAAACCGAATAATTTGTTTCCAATAATAAATCTGTGCTGCTGCTTTACCAAACAATATCCCATCCCATGTTTTTCACCAGCTCGTCTTTCTCTTTTGCAACCCCTCTTTGCCCCAAGATTCAAAAGGGTTTTCAAGGCCTCCCTCCTTCCCATTTATCGCTTGCTCAAACACAACAATAAAGTAATTTTCCCCCATCCACTTTTCACCTTGAGTTTATATAATCATATAACGACTAACGACTACTTACATTGCTTTTTTTCTGCTACGTGAGCTGAACTTAAAGAGAGTTTTGAAGAGAGGGGGAAAGGCCAATACATGCATACATGCACATATTACATTAGTTTTGCAAAAAAAATAGATATATATTTCCAGTTAAGAACAGCTCATAAAATATGTTTCCTTTTCAACCCTAAAGCCACTCCAGTCCACACATGACTTAAAAAGATTCTAGTCTGTCTGTAGGTATATGAGTATGAATGCCAGGTAGGTTAAAGAATAGGTATTATATTTATAGGCTTCTGCTTCATTTTTTTTTATTTGGAGGAAAGGAAAGGACCTTGAACTGTGTCACTCTGCTACTCCATGTCCATGGACAAGTTTGTTCTTCTGAATTTCTGAGAGCCACGCCGGACTAGCTTATGCAACCTAAGCCGGAGCAGCGACAGGACAGAGAATTATCCAACATAACCAAAGCGGAATAAAAAGCTCTGCTTTATATGGTTTGACTTGGCCTTTTCAATACATTTATTGTTCCCCTCTTCTTCTCGTTACTTACTCTGATGGCTATACCTACTTGACTTACCCAACGAATGAGAATCACGAACAGACAGACATAATGTTACGTATGAAAGTATAAGTATATATATTTCTTTCCTTTTCTTCTTATCCATCTCACTCCACTTATGTAAGTTCATGTTGGTAGCCTTCAACTCGCGAGAAACTTTTTCAGATATTTGCAAGCGTGGTAACCTTGAATTATAGAGAGAGAGGGTTTAGCTGGAAAACCAGAGCCGTGCTCAAGCTTCAAGATCAAATCAAATTCTTCGCCTTGCCTTGTTCCCCTTTTTCGCAATTTCGGTTAATTCTAGAGCTTAAACCTTTGCAGTGTTTTAGCTGCTTTTGGATTTGGATGGGGAGAGAGAGGATGAGTTGAAAGCAGTGTGTTATCATCTTCATCATCAGCATCAGAATTTTTCATCATCTTTATTTCCACTTACTAAATCACTCGAAAGAAAGAAAAAAATCAGAACTAGTTGTTGTTGTTGTTGATGTTAATGGGATTGGCTATTTGAGATCATCTGCCCTCCAACCAAAGTCATATATCTTTCCCCTCCTTCAAAAATGTCCTTCTCATTTTTCTTTGAAATTAAAATGAATATCGGGAAAAAAACACGAATTTTTATATTTTATTCTGTCCTTTAATTAATTTTTCTTTGTGTAAGTATTGTTGCTTTCTCCACATCCCAGACACGCAAAATGAAATTATGCTAGGAAGCTCTTTTTCTCTAAACCAAATTGAAAATGACATTGTAAATGACATCGTTGACATTGAATAAATTAGCTGAATTGCGCATATAACATGCTTACTCAAGGAAGTCCGTAGGTACTTATCTGTTTTCCTCTCCAGTCGAAAAAAAATATCTAACCAGACCTTGTCCTCATTTCCTTTCTCCCACACATCCATCCACCCCACTCCTCTCCATAAGTTCAAATGTATTATTGAGGGGAAAGCTTATATTTACTGATTGCAGACTGGAATCACTGGAATGATTTTTGTTTTCCAGCCAGAAGGTCACATTTGATTTTTGAGAGGTTCCAATAACTCAATCCCCTTCCCTTAGAAAAACATTAATTGGAGCATCCCGATTCCATGCGTATTGAGCATGAACACAATCCTTCGATAGTTAGCCCACAGCCATTTGCCCTCTAGTCAATAATGCACTACAATCAAATAAAGCTCTTATTCATTACATCCAGCATTATGCATAATTTCCCAAGGAGAGCAGACACAAGGAAATACAACACGAGCCGAGCCCAATTAGTCTGGAAAAGCCTATGGCCTTCAATTTTTCATTTCGCCTCCTTACAAAACCTCCTCCTCCAGCCAAGCCATCGCCAGCATGCACACGCGGGCATTCATATGCATGTATTCCACACAAAAAATCCAATCCATATCCGTCCCTCCTCCGCTCCATTCAAGTGCACATATCTGCTGAGCTTGTACTTTTCTCCTTTCTCTCCTTCTGTCATGTTGTCCTATCCACTGTCATTTCTCCAACTCTAATGGTATGTAATACATAATAATAGTTCACCTTCAAATTTATCGTAGCAAGTAATCACAATCATTTCCATCATGTCATTACTATTACAACTGCATAATAATATCCCTACCTTCATACGAGATCCACATAAATTATTCTAGACAGAAATTGCTTCAGAGCTCGGCCACAGGCATGCCTGGAAACTATCGCAAATACGTAATGCATGTAATCTGTCGACTATTGAGCCATTCATCCATCTACCATCTACAGCCATCTATCTATTTCATGCAACGTCCTTCCCTTCATCAACAAGTTCACGTTGCGTTACATATACCGCCACACCATCCAACCCAATACCACCCATAGCCCCAGTTCCATCAAACAAAAAACTTTTTTATTAGATTAACCTTGCCAGGAAAATGAGACTTGCTCCGCGTGCAAGTTTTTCCACGGGAATGTGCGCAGAAAAATAGAAACTCCGCTCATATAATATCCCATCCATCCCTCGTTCCGTTCCAGAGAAAACTACCTAATCCCTCCCCAAATCGAATCC
>JAQIWX010001131.1:0-11465 GCA_034696785.1 Lepidocyrtus cyaneus
ACACCCCATTTGATATGGGTTAATTATATGAAAAAAGTTTGACCTTGACCTTTGACCCACTTCCGGTTGACCTACATTGCCCATCTTCGAACTTGTCCAAGATATGGTCCATAGCTATCTATTTTTGAAATCAGAATGGAAAAATTCGCAGCCGTTCGCGAGATATCCTGCGGACAGACAGACAGACAGACGGACAGACAGACAGACGGACAGACAGACGGACCAGACATTTTTAATATCTTGCAAAGCTACGCTGCAAGATAATAATAGCTGGATAAAGTTTCCCATTTCCTTTTTATTTTTTTGCTGGAAACTCCCGCAGTTATTGGGAACCCTTTCCAACACTGTCAATTACTTTATTGTTCTCACATTTCCCAACCAAGCAAGCCTTACCCGTTCCAGGGTTGTTCAAATTTTTTTGGGGGGACGCAGTTTTAGTTTTAGGAGGACTTCTCTTTTGCAAAGAAGTCTCAAGGAAAAATGATATTTAATGTCAGTTTGGACAACTTTATTTTTCCCAAGGTTAGCCCCATTCCCATTAAAATAATTTGTCTGGAGACTGCATAGCCTCCTCCAATATGAATAGAGAGATCCTCTCCAAGTCAAATCGTAATTAGTGGGGGGGGTGAAGTGAAAGAGAAAAGACATTAGCCAGCTTTGTCATAACCATTAGCTCCTGTTCAATAAACCTATTACGCTAAAGTTATGAAATGGATGGGGATGATGATGATGATGGTGGTTGGAGAAAAGTGTGCATGGCTCCCGAAAAGTTGAGCCATTTAATTCTTTTTTTTGTGCGTTATATCAATCATCCCATTTCTGTATTACTGCCACGTGAACAGCTTCAGTGTGGATTCGAATCAACCAATTTTTTTTTTGTTAGCTTCCTTCTTAAGCAACTTAACTTGGGCAAGATTGTTGAGAAGAAATAATAACATGGCTGAATCTGGCTTGTTTAAAGTTCCGACATATTTTGTAACAATTTCTCAGTCCCAAGCTGCTTCCCGCCGTTTATTTGCTAAAATATTGATCAGTGAAAAATATTTTGAAATGACTTTCTTTTTTCTCCTTTCCCTTCATTTCGTCTTTACTCATGCGTTCCACTACGCAGATATAATAAGCTTATCATTGGAAGAGATACGTACATACAGCAGCCGTCAGATAAGGTGTGTAGCAACCAGGGAGAAACCTTTATTGGGAGGGAAAGTCATTCCATCCCGCTTCCACTATCTTCTGCAATTTCACGCTCAATTGGATTTTCCCTTCTCCTTTTCATCAGCCACACCATTCATATTCAAATTTTCTTTCCCTTGTTCCTTCCTTTTCATTTTTTTTCGTTCCATGGGAGAGAAGGAAGAGAAGGAGAGAAAAAAAGAAGAAGAAAACCAATTCAGTGGGGAAAAGGAGCAGGTTGGTAACATGAGGCCTCCATTCTTCAAGGTAGCTCACTCCACTCCATGAATGAATGAAAAAGGAGCAGGAGAATGACGGATAGATGATGATGATAAGGGTTAATACATTTTTTTCTCACCTGACAATACAATAGACTTTCTCCATTTCCTTTTCTTACCATGTCTTACTTTTGCATTTGTGGAAGGTATTTTTTACTTACCAGCTTAGCTAAGTTACCTTCATGGCGGAGGAACATAATGTCCTTGGTTGAAGGATTTCAGAAGAAAAAATATGCCAATTTAGTTCAAAAATGAGGACAGGATTTAGCGGTGGTGGTCGTTATCATCATCATCATTCTACTTAATATCTTTGTACGACTCCGAATCAACCGTAATTTTGTGAGCTTTCAGGAGTGAATTCACGATCAGGACTGGAAGATTGAAGGACAGAGCGTTTTTCATGTGTCAACCAAGTGGATTGACTTTATTTCCATTTCCAAGTAAAAAATCACATCTTTTTCTTTATTGAAAAAAAAACGAAGGTAAAAAAACGGTCGAGATTTTATTTTAGGGAGTAAGGGAGCGAAGTAACATTTTTAATTAAAGAATAGGCCAGTTTGTGGAACTAGCCATTTAAAAATTACACTTGAGCCTTGGCAATAACTCTCTGATCGGGATAAAGTTTTATTTTTTGTTGGAAGGAGAAAAATTTTGTTCCTACAAAAATAAAAAAATTTGGTGGAGAGCTCAGCCTCCTCCTGAGCAAGTATCTGGTGGCTGGTTCACCACCACCGCAATTCAATTTTCCTCATACACAGCTTGAGAGAGTTGGTGCTGTCGGAGCCCCATTATTAAATAAAAAGAAAGTTAGGGAAAAGGTGAAAGGAATTGGTAGGGAGGGAGAGAGTGAGAGGGAGTGTGTGTGGAGGAAACTTATTACTCCTCGTTATAACAACTCCCTTTTTTGAAGACAGGTCCGGGCTGCATGCACTTCCGAAAATTATGATGAAAGCCTTGGAGAAAGGTGACATAACCTCCAGATGACTGTGACTATGACTACTTCACCGATTCCTACACTTGCACAATCCCAAGTTGGGAGAGCTCTTTACGAATTAGGAGGGAGCCAGTTAAGGAACTTACTTAAGTTGTTGGAGATAAGTGTAGTGATCGCTCTAACAGCGGCGGCAGTGACGGCGGTGGTGGTGGCGGTGGAATGAATGGGTTGTCATAAATGAGGAAGAAAGATGATATGGTGGGGGGTTGTACGTTGTCATCATCTCTTTCGGCTTCCACTACTTTATTGACTTGTTCTGGAATGGGCTGGGATGGAGAAATTGGTTGGTTGGTTGCTGGGAAAGGGAAGTCAAGATTGGGAGAGGATCGGAGAAAGAAGTAAAAGTTTTTCTTCTTCCAGTTTACTCCACTGCTGATTTCCTCATATATGAAAGAGTTTGTAAGCGGTTATGGATTAGTTTAAAGCTTAATCACAAAAAAAAGTTTTGCTTTGGAGGGGAACCGTTAAAAAAAGATAACCCAACCAGGTTGAGAAAAAAAGAGTGTGCAAAATCAAGCATGACTCTTGAATGGAAAGGGAATGAATGGTTGATGGAATGAGAAAATAGAATGGAAGACCGGACGGAATACAAAATTCTAAAAGATTTTTACAAACAATTTAATTTACACAAAACGCATTTTTTAAACTAAAATCATCCGTTAAAGTGGCTCAAAGGAAAAGATAGTTTTAAATTGGATTCCCAATTTATTATTTTAAATGTTTACTGGAAAGTAGTTGGATGCACAGTTATAAAATTCTGAAACAAGGTCATTATTATGATTAAATGACAACTCATTAAATTAAAGTTCGGCGATATTCCAAAAATGGTGAATCCCAGCTAGATATATTGATGTGCTCCAAATTCCAAAACGACTGGGAAAAATAATTAACTGTGAAGAATATTTTGTATTTTATCTAGATGTTTCCATTGTTATCTCCCTGAAAGGATCATATCTCGGGCGATTAATTGAAATTGATTTTTCCCCCTAATGATTTCCCTCCTCATTATCATCAACGTCGACTCACTCCCTCACTGGAGTGAGCATCTCTCATGACCAGATCGATATGATATTATGATAATAATAATTATTATTTTATTATGAGGACGTCTTTCATTTTCACTCCACTTTATCTTCTCTCTATTTTTTTTTCTCTGGCAAGTCTAGACATGAAAAAGGACAACGTCCTAGCTGGCTTCCTCCCCCCTAACAATTATTCAGACAGCAGCAGCAGCGGAGAGGAAACAAAAATGAACAACTCTTTTCTCTCCTTCTCTCTCTTTGAATAGCCGGCGGATGCTCTCAATCAAACTGGAATAACTTTTCAAGGGAAAAAAGTCAGTCGGCTGCAGTGTTGTTCTAGTTCTGTTCCCCAGCTAAAAAAAAAAACTTTTTTTTTCATTCCCGAGAAAAGCAATTCGAGTGGGTTGGGTGGTGGTGGTGTTGGGAAATGGTCCTTGAACTACTAGAATAATTCCCGGGCGTGCGGGTATAGATCACCACCACCACCTCCTCCTCCTCCTTCACAGAAATCTAATTAAGAAAATAGTTTTCTCCTTGAGAACACTAATCAATCACAATCAGGCTGATTGTGAGCTGGGCTGGGACTAACTGGAAGAATGTTGGCCAGCGAGAAAGTTGGAGAAATCATCAACTAACATATAAATTGTGCTAATGGGGATGAATCTTATCATCATCATCATTATCAGCACCATCCATCCATCCTATTTACTTATCATCCCGATTCCCTCCAGTAAGATAAGATGTTTGTTTTTCGGAATTAAAATGAAAAAGGCTGTGATGATGATGGAGATCTGGATTCCCGCTAATACTTCCAAATATTCCAGAAAAAACCGGAGCAATAATCCATCCCAGATGTAGTTAAACTGGAATAACGAAATTATCTCTGAGGGTGGTGGTGGCGGCGGCGGTGCTGCTGCTGTTTTAAAAGTGATGAGTAAATGGGATGATGGTGTAGGGACCGATATGATGATGTTGGTGGTGGTGGTGGCGGCGACGGCAGCTCAAGTACCTGTCATACATGAATGATTGAATGAATGAGATGCGCAAATTTAGACTTCCTCCTCTCGTTTTTTATAACTGGTTTCCCCCTGAAAAAAAAACTGTTTCTTTCTCTTTTTTGTTGTTGTGGCTTTTGTATCTTCAAAAGCGCAAGGAGCAAGTGTTAAATGGGAGAGAAGGGAAACGGTTGAGAATTACTCCCAAGCGGGTTGCCTAAAAAGCCTCCTGCCGAGCCTGAAATTGCTTGTGTGTGAGAGACTGAACCAAACCACGGGGCCATGATATGATCAGCGGAACACGCAGAGGATCCCTCCACGGGCTAACTTCCTCCATGGTATAATACTAACAATGGGGAACAGTTTTACTTTTACTTCGGGATGGATGGGAGTAGTCCTCCTCGTCCTAGTCTCCTTCATCCAATCTCTGTTTTGCCCAATTTTATCCACAGCGGAACTGTGACTTGACTTAAAAGAGAAGAAAAAAAACAATAGTTTTAGGTCTATGTCTAACAAAAAAAACTTTCTCTTTTTTTTGCTTTGGCTTTCTCTCCCAACTTTAGATGATTTTGTTGGTGGTGGGGTTTTACCAGTTCTTTTTTTTTCATTCCGATGTAATTCCCTCCTCACATTTTTTTCTTTTCTCGTTCTTTTTTTTCTGTTGTTCTTTCTTGAAGAGGACAAAGTGTAGCGCGTATTTACCTGCCCATTACCCACCGCCAATTCCAATTCCTTTGATCTCTCAAGTGAGACCGCTCCGTCCACTCTGGGGAGTTTTTTCAAACGGGGAAAGAATGTCTTTATTATGAAATGCCTTTTAGTTACCCTGGCCCAGCAGCACTGATCCTCCTTTCTTGGTTTAGGTACTTGAGAGAGAAAAAAAGAATCTTGTAAGTAAGCTTGAGGGAAAGCAGAGAATCCTTCATATTTTTTTTTCCTCTCTCTGTCTCTCCTGTGGTATGGTATGGGATGACACTTAAGTATTTGTAATGGAACGTGAGGGAAAGTCAAAAAGTGGAGATGTCTCTTTGGAGGGATTCTTCTTCTTCAAGGAAAATAGCCATCGGGGAACATGTCCAAGTGGCAGGGCTCTAATAAGTTGATATATTTAGTTAAGGTTGACTCTTTTCTTTTTCGAGTGGGGAAGAGGAGAGAAAAAAATCCAAGAGAAAAAACTGGCTCATCCTCGTCTTCATTCATGGAGGGAAGGAAGGAGGGTGCGCGTAGAAATGTTTTTTAATCCTTTAAGGTTACTTATCCACTCTAGCTGCTTCATATAGTACTTTCCCTTGTGTCATGTCTGCTACGTTATTTTTCCTCTTCTTTTACTTCTCTCGCCTCTTTACTTTGACTTTCTCTTTCTTTTTTTCGCTGTTTGTTTGTTCACGTTGTTTGGAGAGAGAAAGCGGTGGGGCTATAAGAAGATTAGGTAAGGTTCTGACTCCTCTCCTTTGCACATCACATATTTTTTTGCAGCAATCACAATCAGCTTCAGCTTTCCCCTGAAGAGAGAAAGAGAAAGGCTGGATGAGGACTTGAGTAGTGTGCACTACATATTTACGTTTTATGTACATGACTTAAGTGTGAAGAGTTAGTTGTGTGTGTGTGTGTGTGCTCGTGATGGGGATGCTCTTCTAACCTTTAAGTCACGTTGAATAATTTCTAGCCCTCTTCAACTCCCCCCCCATCCTCCTACCTTTGGATCTGTTCATTCGTAGCTACCTACAGATGCTTCTCCTTAGTCAAACTTGCTGTATGGCTTTTTAAAATCCTATTTTCTGACATGATTGTGAGATGACACTCGGAAAAAAATTAAAGCGTCGGAGAAGGAGTAAGCAAAGGCCGTTCCGAGTGTAGGAGCTCAGTCCTCCTGTCATAGTAAAAGCACGGAATTTAAAAAAAAAAACGTTCTAATTTGGTGTCGTGATGAGCAAAGGATGCTCCAAGTTGTATGTTTGTTGCCTGCTGGCTAAAATATAAGTCCAGTAAATGATGCTAAGGAAACCTTGTCATATTAGTTATTAGTTGTATGCTTCGTGAACTGCTAATTGTTTTGGAAGATGCTTTCTCCATAAAAAAAAATTCAGAATCTTCATAAATTAATTTCCTCCCTTTGAAAGACTTATTCTGTAAATACAGAGCTTTCAACCAATTATAAAATTTAGTTCAGCTGAAATCAAAGCTGTCCTCATGTCCAATCTTCAAGCTAACAATTTGCCGGAGTCAAATTTGAGTGGAGGCGGAATGAAAATTTCGTAACTTCAGAAAAAATACATGACTCATTTAGCTAACGACGTGTTTGTATAACGCTGTTAGTTTATTTTTTAAATGACCGTTACGTAAAGAGGAAACTTTTGTCCCTGGAGGAAAGGAAACTTTGACACAATGACCAATATTTTTTTTTTAACTTTCCATCTTATGGCTATCATCTCTAAACTAATGAGCTTGTGTGTACTAAAATATGTTCACCAATTCCCAAATGGAGAATGGCCTAATTGGCCATGTTACATTATATTTTTGGGTACCTATCCATAATTATCTCATAAAAGTACATGACTAATGTTGTTCAGCTGTTGCCTTGAGTAATGAAATGAATTGTAATTCACATGAATTACCTTACCTATAACTTTGTTAAAAGAAAGTTATGAATGAGTTTACAAAAACGAAATAGTTCTACTTGCATTAGTAGTAGTATGAAAAAGTGAGCCTATTATAAACGGAAAACTCGTTCTTATTCTTCTCCTTTCTTCAAAATTTACTCACGGCAAAAAATTCACTTTCCTTTCTTCCCATTCTGAAAAAAAAATAACCTACATAATAATATTCGTATAACAAAGTGCATTCCTAATGCATAAATTCATTTTTATTTATCTAATTTTCCCTATGACTAACAATGACTTTCCCTTTCCCCTACAATTGGAAAAGTTTTTCTCCCCACCCCCATTCAAATAAACGAGCATGTACATTGTCCCATGTATGGAAGGGAATATCTTCTTTTTTTTCCTTCTACTTCCTCCTTTCCTTTCTGCTGGGAGGAGGAAGACGAAAAAAAGAAAACTTTTTTCTTCTTCTTTCTGTTGATTTAACGAATAGTGAACAATGGTGCTGTTGAAAAAAAGAAGAAAGTTTTTAGGTTGCAAAAAAAAATGAGCCAGTCTCCCATCCTTGTCCTTTCGACACGGAATGCGGAGTTGACATCATTATCATTTTAACTAGTTTTTTTTTTCCACCGTAGCGAAAGTTCCTGCTTACCATTTCACTTTTTTTCTCAAAAAAAGGAAAAACTTGCTCCTGCAAATAAAAATAGGTACACAATTTAGGATAATCATTTTTTATAATGGCATTTATATTTTCAAGTTGGTTATCTCTCTCCAGCAGAAAAAATGGATAAAGTTTATCAAGGGCATATGGAAAAAAACCCTTCCCTGACCTGCGGCCTCCCATACCACAAAAATTAAATTTATTTCGTAATAACCGCATCTTCGGCCAGTTTTCACCTCAACCATGATCATGATGATGATGATGATAACTAACTCGAGGTAATGAATGAGCTGTAAAAAAAAGTTTGAAGCGACGGTGGCGGTTTTTTTCCATCCGCTCCTTCCTGTCCATTTCTTCCCGATTATATTTCTTTTTTTCTTGGGAAAAAAAAAATAATGTGAAACTTTTAGGCCTTGGGACCTTCCACTTCCACGAGCAACCCATATCACATCATATCATATCATATCATCGTTTTTTTTCTTCTTCTTCTCCCCCTCCTCGTCTCCTCCTAAAACTTCTGTGATCACATTATCACTGCATGAGTTAAAGATCCTTCGGTTTGATATCACTCAATTTTCTTTTTACAACAGGTGCACAATCCCATTATCCCAAGTTATTTTTTGATGGGTTATCTCTTCTCCTCCCGAATTTCTTTCATTACTTTTCCTACACGGAGGAAGAGATGATATGATGATGATGGGTAAAAGGTAATAGGATTATGGGGAAAGGTAGAATAGGCATCATCCTTTTTATTTCTATTGCATTCATATACCTATTCCTATTTTCTTGAGGGAAAGTTCTACCTTTTTCCTTTCCCTTTTCTCTTCACCTCAATTCATCCATTCTTCTTGAGTTGCTGCTTGGCTGAGCTTTTGATATGCTTTGCTATGCATTGCTGGGGAGGAGGAGGAGGAGACAGACGCCAGGAGAAAGGGAAAGACGTTTACCTTTCTTGTGGAAACATTGATTTTTCTCCAAATACATAAAAGAACAGCATGGAATGTAACCAAGTGGGTGGTGTACTGTGGAAGCAAAAATATTTTTGTTGGAAGGCAACGAAAGGAGAAACTCGTACTATATAGTTAGGTATGTCATGTCATCTTCCTTTTCTTTTGTTAGTTTCAATTTCCCAAAATGTTAAGCACAGTAAATATAAAATGGGAAAAAAGGAAGAAAAATTCTTCCAAAACAAAGTATGCAACGCTATCAAGAAAAATTGCAAAAAGTATGTTATGTGGTATTACTATTATATGATTTTGTTTTGCATAGAGAATAATTCGAATATTGCATTTTATCAATAATATCTACTTGTTCTTATGTAACATTGTATTGGCCTTGTGATGATGATGATGATGATATCATTGATGATTGATAAGCCAAGGTTGGAAAGATTATATCTTCCAAGCTATTTGTGAAACCGGAAGAGAAATAGAGGAATATGATACAACACCGTCTCATTCCACTATTACCACCACCACCACTGTTTAAATAAAAATGAATTCTTTCCACTTTCCCCCGGCCTTTCTCCAACTTTCCCTTTCACGATAAAAGATACGACTGATACGGGGACTTTGGCTGCTGTAGGGTATCCTATCATCATCATCAGCATCATCCTTTTTAACAAGCTTACCTACTACTACCACTCAAGTCCACCTTGGGATTTTCCGCCATTCTTTTTTCCTTTCTTTCCCGCTCCCTTTCTTTCTCTTCCTGGGTTTCCTGTTACGTTACTGACGACGATGGTTCCTATGGACTGGGTACTTTATTTCAAAGAAGAAAGAGCCTTTGAGGTAAAAACAAAATTGGAGATGGACTGAACTGAACTGAGCCAGTCCCATTGTACTCTTTTTTTCGTCTCATATCCCATCACATGATTCAATCCATCAATGATATTTCGTTATTCTCTGCTGCCTTGGATGGGATGTGATGTCCGTCAATGAATGTAGCTGTTCTTCTTTCTCCGGTGCCAAATATTACTCTGGGAAGGAAGGGTATTAGTCAAATGGCTACAGCGTTCCTTATTTCTACGGTGGGGATTTGCAACTCCGTATTTTTTTTTTGAGGGAGGGAGGTGGGTTCTGGACAAGGAAGGAGAAGTAAACTAGTTTATTCAAGGGAAGACAGAGAAGGACATAATAGTGCATGGATGAAAAAAAAGGAAGACATTTATATTATCATGGTGATGATGATGATAATCCATCCTCCCGGCAATGATAAGAGAGTTCCTTGGGAGTGAATGATAATAAATAAAGTTTTCAAATCAGTAAGCAATCCGGGGCACTGGAAGGCTAGGAAAATTGGATCCAGTTTTTTTCTTCTTCCCTTTTAACAAGAAAGAAAACTTTTTTGCTTTTGCATGTTATATTATATTTTATTTTTATTATATTTTTGATGGGGAGGAGGAAGAAAGAAGAAGGAAAAGTTTCGATTTATTTTTCTCTCTCTAGCAATCCTGTTTTCATACACTAAACTTGAAGACTGGAGGAGGAGAAAAAAGTTACACATAGTCATAGTCATTGATATAAGCAGTGTTGTTGGAATGGGTGGATGGGAATGGATTTACATTCATATTATCCGGGAAGACAACAAAGTATGATCGTTCCAGATAACCCAATTTTCCGCCCTTCTTGGAATTTTTACCTTGAGAATTTTTTTCCCAGGGAGGACATGACATCTTCTGGGCTTATCACATGTGTTGGTATTCATTTTGGGGAGTAATTTGAATAAAACTGTAAAATTGGAAGTAGGTTTGGTTGGAGTAAGCTGGAAATGAACAAGTTGTCCCTTCCAAACGGGTTTTCACTTGAAAGAGACAGGAAACAAAATGGAAAGGAGGAGAAATATGATGAAGTTATAACATTTCTCCCTGGAGTAGATATGGAAACAAAGTTAGTGATGGGAAGGTTGAAACCCGTCCCAAGTTTAGGTTTAATGGTATTTTTTGATTGGTTTAGGGAGTCAAAAATGATGGAAAAGAAAAATATTGAAATTGGTTAAATTTATTTATTTACTACGGCTTTCAAGGGGGAGGGGCAAGGAGTCCAGGAAATGAAAATATCTGCCAATAATACTAGGAAGGTTGAGAATATATATTTGAGAAGAGGGAAAGGGAAAGTAAAAGACCGAACCTGAAAAAAATTGATGCAAACATGTTTATGCTCTTTTGATTCGATTCAATTTCAATTTGATTTCTGTAGGGCCCAATAAATCAGGAACTCATTTTTAAGAACTGGACGCCGTGTAATAAGTTTTAGTATTTTTTTCCACTCGTGCTAATGCACAGATTTGAGCAAAGCCGTCAGCCGTGGAAGTAAAAATAATAGTTCTACACAGTTAAACATGCATAGCTAGAGATCCACTCCTCCGTTGTCACATTTTAAAGTCATTTTCATTCATCACCAGTTTCCCCCCCCAAAAAATCATTATAGAAGTAATGTGGTAT
The DNA here is from genome assembly GCA_034696785.1 of Lepidocyrtus cyaneus. Classification (NCBI taxonomy): domain Eukaryota; kingdom Metazoa; phylum Arthropoda; class Collembola; order Entomobryomorpha; family Entomobryidae; genus Lepidocyrtus; species Lepidocyrtus cyaneus. The sequence continues at coordinate 11,166 of JAQIWX010001131.1, forward strand.
GTTTTAGCATTCAAAAAAAGTTTCAAATAATCTATATCAATGGCCAGTCATGTATTATGCAGAGCACTAAACGGAAAAAAATATTATTTGCTTTCAATTTTTTATATTAATTTAAATGTGGGTAAGTTTAAATATCTCCGATAGACAGGCCAGGCCTGCTCCACTCCACTCCACTTGAAATTGAAATATTTAGGAAAGCTCACGTAATAGCTTAAATAATATAATGTACAAATAGTTCCCATCACTATTATATTTCTACACCGTACCGCATTATTCACAATCAGGGATAGAATAGGTAGG
>JAQIWX010001132.1:0-11453 GCA_034696785.1 Lepidocyrtus cyaneus
TAATTGTGAAAAAACCACCAAATGTAATTAACTTTATGTACAATTAAATGTTTTCATTTAACTGATAAGGTAGTTAACATCAATTGCATGGCCTAGTTGGCCGACCCCTGATTTGTTGTAAGGCTCATAAGAACAAATATTTAAGCACCCGACAACTTTTTTCCTCCCAAGAACTCAACTCAGGATTTTATTTTAGGATACTTTGTCGGAGGAGGATACTTTGTCGGGGGAGGATACTTTGTCGGAGGATATTCCGTCCGCGGAGAGTTTGTCTAGGATACTATGTCCGAGGATACTATGTCCCCGGATAGTCCGTCGTGCTCCCCTCAGAGATTGGTGAAGACTAGGCAGGCAGGATAATGAAGAACTTTTAAAAAATTGTGATAATGATACATTCTCTACGACGAATCAATTAGCGAGTGTAATAAGTGACTTATAAACTTTTCTCGGTAGACTCGTAGTACTTATAATAACAAGAACATTAACTTCTTCACAATTTATTTAAAAAATATTAAATGACAATATTAATAAAAGTTAGTTTTTTTTTCTCATTGCTCCATTTCATCCACAGAAATATAAAAAATACCAAAGTAGTAAAATAGCAAATCAGTTTGATAGTGGAACACGCAAGCATTAAAGCAAGTGTCACTGTCACTGTAATTAATTATTTATAGGTAAGCATTTAAACTGGGACGCTTGTTTTCATTGGTAGCTCCCGCGGAATAAGATATGATGAGAATGGTTCCGGAGATAGGCTTATCCCGATTTCTGGCTCCGTTGTTGGTGGCTTTGTCCCAGGCACCACCGAAAACGAAAACTTTTTTAACAGCATCGACAAGAAAAGCGGAATGATGGAGTTGACCAAGTGGATTCCAATACAGATCCTCTTTCCTGTGAAAATAAATTTGCGAAGCCCAATACATAAATATTAACCTGTTCAAAAGGCAGCACGTTCATTTTTTACATGAAATGTTTTAGACAAGTAAGCGAACCAAATCCAAACGCAACGACACGAGGATCTGGAACGAATTCTCCTTTCTCATTGATAAATCTTTCTGGGCGGAACACATCCGGATCGCCCCAGTTTTTGGGGTCCTTGTTGACGGAAAAGTGGTTTGACATGATTACCGTATCCTGAAACATTTCACAAAATTGATGTTTTTTGGTAAAAAAAATCACAGGCCATTCTTAATTCTTTGCATTGTTAACCTTTGGAATCCGATATCCTCGCAAAATCCAATCTTTTGGTGCCAGTCTCGGAACAGGATTGGGCACTACATTGGCACAGCGGTGAACCTCCAGCATAAATGCTTGAAAATAAGGCATCCTTAAAAACATACAAACGTTTGATTCAATTTTTTGAGATTTGATTGGCTGAACAAGCTTACTTAAATAAATGTGAGTTGGTAACCAATTTTCTCCAATATGACCAACTCACTTATCTGTATCATCAACGGTTGGCACCATGTGTCTCGCAACAATCGAGTCGATTTCATCCTGCACCCTCTTTTGTTTGTCTGGATGAAGTGTTAAAAACAAAACGGCGTAGCTCAAGGTGGCATTCAGTGTTAAACTACCGACGAGAAGAAGATCCACGATCATGCTTTGAAGTTGTTGGTCTACAAACATTAACCATAAATTACTTTATCCATTCTGTAATGAGTCATCATATCATTACTAATGACGCAACTCCAAATTTGAGCAACATTCAATTTTGATTATCTTCCACAAAATTAACAACAAGTAGTTATATACCTGTGTACAACGTGTCTTTATCATCCTTGTTTTCATGTATTTTTCTCAGAAACACGTCAATGTAGTTCTGCGGATCCGTGAGGTAATATCCCTGCGCCCTCCTCTCTTCCAGCAAGCTCTGGTGATGCAAGTCAGTATGTATTTCAATATAACAATTATAGTTAAAAAAATGTATAAAATATGTAGAAACCTTTGCCAACATTTTCATTTTTACCTTTGACAACTCATGGCATTCATCAAACGTCTTGTAGCGATCTTTAGCATTAAAAAATTTGGGTGCAATCTTGCTCGTAATAGGAATAAGCAGCTCAATTGGGTTGGCGAATGTAGCCGATTTTGACAACTTGAAGATGTGATCCATCAGCTTTAGAAGACGAGGGTCATCATGCTCATAGCGGGTTCCTGCCACCATGCACCACAGTACATTTAGGACGGACAGTGAGAAAGTATTCCGGAAAGGAACAACACCTGCGTCAGACTTGATCTTCTTTTGGAATTCATTGATCAACACGTTGACCTCTTCGGCGATGACACTGTGCATCGTATACAGCTTACCAAATCCAAACTCTCTGTAAAATCATGAACCAGTCATGCTATCTTGTATTGTACAATCGTGATGGAGTGATTTGTCAATATTTACAACTACAACAATTGTTACCTCAATGTTCTTATCGTGAACTTTCGCATTTCAGTCCAGAGTGGGAAAGATGCAGCAAAAATCAGGCCTGGATGATTAATAGAGACATACATCATCAATTGATATATTACATAATAATCAGACAGACGGATCGAAATATGATTTCGGGAAGTTTTGATACTGCTCTGCACAATTAACTTACCCAGCTCCTTTCCAAAAGTTCGTGGATATGTGTAATACTCATGTGCGTATTTCATGCTGTACTCCTCCGTATTAGCAACTTCCGTAAAGAGCTCATGGGAAGTAATCATTACTGCAGTTAAATTGGTTACAATTATGTAATTACTAACTAGGGCAGTACTTTTCATAGGATGAATAATCTGAATTCATATCCAGACTTTATACAATCTCAATCCTTGTGGATGATTTGATAATGTGTGATTCAATTCTGAAGACTTGCCTGCATCAACGCCAAACACCGTGGCTGAGAAAAGATCTCCATAGGTCTTCGACAGCATGTCTATGTACTCCCATGGTCGTAGTTTATTCACATAGATGGTTGGCTTTCGAATGAAAATAGCGGGGATGGAACCCAAAATCGGGACAACAAACGGACCTTAAATTGCAAATAGCACGAGTCGACATACGTTTTCATATCAATAGAACTATCTGTATTGGCATCGATTTGGAAACGAAAAAGAAAATGCTACATGATACCTACCTGGAGGCATATTCCTGGTGGACATCTGAATGGAATACATATAATATGCCAGCAGCAAAACCACTGCTGCTGGCAATATTATATACAAGTACATCGTGACAGTTGGCAGTGTCGATAAATATTCTAAACTAACCAAATGCAGATGGGGAACAAACTTTTTGGGCTCACAAGTCACTGATAAAAATGATAAACATTCCAAAGTAGTAATTAACTCTTCACGCTCTTCCACTTGTGTCGAACGATGCACGATATAAACAAAATGTCAGTTTGCAACAATTTCGTAAACCAATTTCACATGAAGGTCATATAAAACCTTCCTGTTGTAAACAGCAGAGCTGAAAAAATGCTGGACTATCGATGGTCAAAATAATTCTGATACTGAAATGCTTAACTCAGAAATTTAGACATGCATAATTGATTGTAGGTGGGAACGAGAAGCTACGAAGCAAGCAAACTGACTTGTTGAAACTACGTGAAACAAATGGATGCGGGTGCCGACGACTACTTCAGCTTCTAAACGGAAATGCCAGACAAACGGGTAGTCGTCAGTCATAGGTAAATATGGTATTTTGCGACTGCCACTTAAGCTATCAGAATGAGAGCATTTTTATTTATTGTGAAATCAAATTATGCCATGCCATATATAATACAGTCAAAAGAGTTCCTGAATTTATCATGAAGCAATACTACGTAACATAACATTTTTAGTAGTTAAGTCATGTATTCATCGTAAGGCCAGACATCAAATAACCAGCGAGTGGATATCAGACAAGCGCATATATACGTTACGTACCAATTTATGCAGAAGAACAAACAACAAAATAAACTAAAAATTGAGGAAACGATGCTTGTGCAATCTACTTCTACTGCGTTGATAGTGATACCGGTTTTTTAAATGCGCTTGTCTTCTGCTTATGATTTTGAAATTGCTCGACTTCACAGATAAATTTAGGCAAGCAGAGGAAAAAGACGTAATGTTTCCAACATGTATGGATGTGAAATTTTTAAAGCCTTGTCTCCTTTTTTAATCCTCTGGTGCAACCAAACAACGTTGACATACCTAGTTCACCATTCCCAACCTTTCAGTCAACAACAGGAAGTGGATGAAAAAATAAAACTTTAAACAAGTTTGAATTGAATTACATATTATAGCTACACTAGTTTATGTACCATCATCACCATGCATTGTTTGCTTTTCCACTGTGGAAATTACTTTTGCAAACTTGTATCTTTTGCTTTGTACAAACATGTGTGAAAATTGTTTCTTGTTTCGGTCCGTGGTAATTTTACTGTGGGAAAATATTTATTGCCAGTTGGAGCGCATGTAGGGTAAAGAACAAAAGTCATTATTTGCAAACCCCACTTGTGTGCGTGTGTGGCTTGTTTGGTAGGGCTGATGCTGCTGTGGCGATGAGATAGAAAAGCTCAAAAAGCTGCCAGCCAAGGAAATCCCGAGAATAAGGGTCGAGTGAGTGGTCAAGTTAAACCAATGTAAAAAATGGCAAGTAGGTATAATATGGGTATAGCCTGGGAAAGTTATGACAATACAGTGCTAGCCGCATATACCAATTCTATATAATCCACCCACGATGTACAGTATATAACCGATCCCCAGTTTTACGTAATCGTTCTCAGTAGGAGAGAAGGAACATGAGTTTGAGTACCAGAAAATGTGTAACATGTCCTGTTAAAAAACATGAAACAGAAACGCAACAACAAGAAAAAAGTCCTTTTGCATATTGTCCATTCTAGATGTTATCCAACGTTTCGTTTCTTACAAAATAATTTAATTGAAGGTTATACATTTTTATTTGCAGAATGCTCTTTAATTTTTAAATAAATTTATACAATTCATTCATTTTTAGATACATGAGTCAGTCAGTTGATCATTCCAATTAAAAATAGGCCGCACAGAAATGATTGTGCTTTAGTCGTCCAGCGAGTATATTTTGACTTGCACTGCTCTGATTGATTGGATGATGATGAGTCATTGATGATTAGTCATCAATCTTATGCACACAATATCCCATTCATTCGCTAATCAATCCGCATGAAAATGTTTTCAAAGCGTACACCTAATATTAGTTTCATCTTTGGCCAACATAACACGAATAAAGGAACACAGCGCAAATTAATGTCATTCAGTTCCCTCGTTGTCAGAATGGAAGCGCATGATAAATGAAGAATTCCCATGGCTAAGACTAACCCTGTCATGTTTTATGGTATGACCAGGCGGATTTACAATTTGGTGTATGGTCTATTTTTCTTGTGACCTATTCATCTCCAATCCAATTATTATGTTGATGTTCTTTGAACAATCATACTGCTTATTATGCATGCAACATGTTTAGCTGCTTGGGACTGGGACACATTTTTGTATTTATGCGCTATGTGATACCAGAAAAAAATAATATTTCGTGGGCTGAAATCGTCTGAGACACAATCGGTGCTGCATCATACTTCTGGCACGTTAGCAAACTTTTGAATGACACGATGGACGACTCGGTAAGTGTTGCCAAGTAAAAGGAACTAAACAATAAAAAATATTATTTCTGGAGACTGACAAAGCTTACCATCCTCAATCCTCAAGTATGAAATAGTAACTTATGCAATGATGGGACCGGCAAATCCCCTCTTTTTATTAAGAACAATAAAATTAATTTTTTTATTAATTATTTTTTATAAATTATTTATTTTGTCCAAATTCATATGCGATCCTTTACCCAAATAATTGTTTTTAATCAAACATGGGCCGTCCAGAACGTCCACCTCGGACTAGAAGTTACGACTTCCCTGAAGAAAGACCTTCCACCCAGCCGAACACAAGTCCGCCACCGCCACAACAACAGCAACGACAAATAGTAATCATTGTAGATCCTCAGGAGATCGACGATGATGATGAGGTCGTGCAAAATATAAGATTTCACGATAGAAAACGGCGAAAGAGGTTTATCAAAAATGTGCTGCTTGCAGTGGCCTTCCAATTCGCTATTGTAGCGATTTGTATCGTAGTCTCCAAGCTAATGTAAGTCATTAATGATGATTTATAATGAGAATGAGCACATGCGTTTTTCCTCTACCAATTCGTCAATCTCCAACAAAACAGGTAAATGATTTTTAATTGTTCCCGATTTCAATATTTTAGTCCACAAATTGAAACTGAGTTCTTCCGTACTCCTGAAGGAATAGCGCTGACATGGCTATCTATGTGAGAATCGATTTTCAATTTATCTATGCCAGTTCCTTACATACTAATGTCTACATTTTGGGAGCTCAAACCTGTTTCTAAATGTTTAAAAAAACTGGATAATAGTTATACATATTTTATTTTATTTTACGTAGGATTGTCTGGTTCATCCTTTTAATAGCAATCGGTAAGACATGCGGAGCAGAAAATCTTTACTTATTATAATTTTATATTATTTTATTCAAAACATGTTCTTGACCAGCAATATTTCAAATTGTTTGTTGTCTCAGGCTGTTGCAGTCTTGGGCGTGGAAAACCAAATTGTTGTAATGTGTCCCTGCTACTGATATCGGTAACTTTTGCATGATGCTTTTAATAACTAAAAGCGAAAGTACATAAAAAAAATTAATTTAAAGTGCTAAGCCAGTAATTTAGTAAGTTATTGTTGATTTTGTGCAGACGGTGCTCGCATCAGTATTTACCGTAGCGGTTACCATCCGGTACGAGTTATTCGCGATCCTATTCTCCGCAGCGGTGACGGCAGGAGTTGTCATAATCTTGGCGTTAATCACGCTATGCACAAAAGTAAGTTAACTGGTATATGTACTTTAAAATCGTAGTTTTAGTACTATATAATATCTAAGACAAACTGAGTTACCTAATTGATTTTTCTACAGTTGGATATAACGGACAAGATGATGTATGTCTTGGGAGCAGTCTTGGCCCTGATGCTGTTTAGTATGATTGCGTCGATTTGCTTCGCCACGGGCACGTATGACTGGAACACTAGGAATCAAATAGAGTTGGCAATAACCGCATGTGTCTGTCTGTTATATGTTGTGGTAAGAGATTTCTGTAAATTCTAACAATGGTTATCATATGATCATTCCAGGAACCGACGAAAATATTCAGTTGGGGTACATCGTACGATAAAAGTTAAATCTTTTTCCGATTTCAGCTCATTCTTTGCCAAATGCAGTTAATTGTTGGGGGACGGAAGGCACAATACGAGGAGGATGACTGGCTGGTGGCCAGTATTATGCTTTTCTTTGATATTTTAATGTTCTTCTTGATATTTTTGGGTATCGGTAGCAGATCGTGAAGCAACGATTAAACATTAGTTAACAAAGAACAGTGAATAAAAAACATTGGATTGTGCTAAATAAAGTAAAAACACTTTCAGTTTTAATGATTCAGTAGATTCAAGGGATCAATTTGAATCACTTTTCTTTCATTGCCAGCCTAATTTGCCCTTTTACAGCATCCTGTTATTTATAAAAAGGTGCTTATGTACTCCAAATCACAATTGACGGTTACTTCTCTAGTCTAATGAAATATGCTACTTGTTTGTTGGGGAAAATCGTCGAAATGCTAAAAGTAGAACTACTTTCGATCATGCCATGAACATCAAACCAAATTGCATTAGTTGTGATAAGCAGCTTGTTGTATGCATTTATCATAAAGCACTGAATATCTTTTAATTAATTGTATGCCTAATCTCAATAGAAATGATAATGATCGCTTAAACAGAGGTCACCATTGAATGTACACAAAACTTCCAATTTCATTCTATTAGGAGTATGCATATAGTTCATCTAATATTATCTAACACGCCCGCCAATGCGATATGATATAGTAACATGGTACTGGTACTATGTCTATCTCTCTGGAGCAAGGCTTTCTCTATGAAAGCAGTATCTGTCTGCTGTAGCTTTCCCCTCCTATAAAAGTCCTGGAGAGAGGGAGGAAGGCGGGTAAGTTTGTTTACAACTTGGAGAAAGTAAACACTGATATCTGCTTGGTTTCACCTTGTTCCTACTGCTAGTGATTTTCTTACGTATTTTTTTTCTCCAATTTAATAACTGATACGTAAAATATTTTCAGCTACTTTGATTTGTATAATAGATTGAGATTATTAAAATAGCGTCCAACAGAAAAGTTGCATTCGCAGGGTCTGCAGTTATGGAGCGGGACCCGTTAAATCATGAGGAGGATGACGAGGATGACTTTATGCCTCAAATGAATTACGTAAGCGGAAACAGATTTTTAAAAACCTTGTTAAATGTTTTAAAACAATGTATATTAATGGGCCATTCTGAGTAAATATTTTTCACTCAATTTTATTTAGTGCTGTGGGATTAAAGGGGATCCAATCATTTCAAGGAAGTTTCGAGACCCCAGAACAAGATGTGGATTTGTTTCGCTTGTGTTTGTGCTGAAACTGATGCAAATGGCTATAGTTTCATTCTGTATCTACTATATGATTGCTGATGAAGATCTGTAAAATACCCAAACAGATATCTGTAGTATTAGTATTCTACAGTATATAAAAACCGCAGTTAATGATGTAACAATGTTTGGCTTTATGTAATGTATTTTAGAAAGCCGTTCAACATCCCTTTTGTCACATCACAAGACGTGCAGCCATACAACTGGGTTATGTTTCTTGCATTGTAAGTATTTAAAAAGTACATAGAAATTCACAATTAGAATTAGATCACCCAAACATGATGGTCGATAAATTTCGGTTGATTTACACTAAAAACTTTACAGCACGTTGCTCTTCATAAATTTCTGCTGTGCAAGATGTATGAGCATAGGGCGTCGCTTTCCAATCAACGTTCTCTTCCTTGTGGTTAATGTAAAACATTAAAACTTATCTACAAATGTTCAATTTAATACGCGTATTTATGATTAAAACAATTTTCAAATTAATTTAAAATGTTATTTTTCTCTTTGCTAGACTCTCTGCATCGCAATCGTTTGCTCTGGTTTGGTTACCGTTGGTTGGATCCAGCCCTTCCGATACGTCATCTTCCTCATTGTTGCAACAATCGGGTTTCTCTGTTTGGGAATTTGTGTTCTCACTGCAGTTTTTGACGTAAGTTTTTTGGGATTCAGGAAGTAAATAAGCAAAAAGTAGTCAATCAAAATTTAATTAATAATTATAAATTTATTAATTTCACTGAATCATTTGAATTGAAACTCCTCACAGGTCGAAGCTACTGAACGAGGAATATATGCTGGACTTTTCGTATACTTTTTGTTTCTCTTTGGGTTTGCCCATTTCGTATACGTCTCCTCCCTTGGAACAAGCAGCACTTATCACATTGAATACGACAATTTTCTCAAACACGTTGGGATTGGAGGTGGGATCGGTCTATTTATCAACATGGTAAATAATTTGATTGTACCTCTATGTTAATTACCTAACTTTCAAAACTTGGCAAATGGGTGTTCCTAATTTAGCGAATTATTTTATTTATTTCTTTTATATTTATTAAATACCTTTCTTTTATATCAATTTCAGGTTCAACTCTGGTACGTCCAGGAAATGATTCTGGGTCGTGTGCTTTCTCTAACTGAGAGTGAGTTTGTCTACGTGTCATTGCTTGTGTAGACGGTAGAGAGTGCAAGCGAGCATCTTCCCGTGGTTTTTCTGGATTATGTAATGTTGGAATAGTAGTATCTTCCCTTCCTTCTTCTTCCGAGATCAACATGTCATTGGACTAAAATGAAAGTAGAAAACTCGTACAGTTGCAGTTGACAATTTTCGTATTATTTATTGAACCGTTTTGATCTTTTGAAATCATATCAATAACTTCCATTACAACAAGTATTAGTACTAACTACCGGATAGCAATAAAACTGTAGATTTCATCAAGTCTGGCAATATACATTCGTCGTGTCTCGTTTCGTCACTCATTCATATGAATAGTTTGAGTAGGTATATAGATGTAGCTAGCATGTAAACCGACTTATTATTTATTAGTACAAAGCTCGAATTAGTACAATCTCATAAATATTATGATAAAGGGTAATCATTAATTACTTTCAACTTAAAAGTATCATCTTCCAATAAATGAAAAATGTTATCGTCTGTGCTCTGCCAAGGCAAGTCATCAATCAGTATCCAATCAAGTCTTCTTTGCTTTAAAGGGCAAGTTCGAATGTGTCAAATATTGTATACAATCAAATGTATATACAATGTGTATTGGAAAATAAGGAAATACAATTGTTATGTTTGTGAATTGTGAGTCTATCTAATTTAGTAGTTAGAATGTGACGGTGCAAGATTACCGCAATTACGCTACATGAGTGATCCTGTGTTGAAATATGTTCATGAGAGTTCAGTATATGGTTGTGTCATAGTCTTGTCATGAATGAAGCTTTTGGGTGTTGACTTGTTGGTGATTTTAGATTTAAAAAAAAACGTACAATGTAGAATGTTAAATAATAACAACCAAAGTTTAGATGTAGAGTGCATGTTAAATCGTGATAGATATGTAGAGTTAGGATCGCTGTGTAAATTGTTATGTACATGTAAAAAATATCTTGATCTTTAATTTAATTTGCCTAATTTTGTTACATGCAGTTGCAACTATTTCAACTTGTTAAAATTGGTGACAATAAATGTTTCAGTCCATCTTGGATTCATCAAACCAAATGTTGACCTTTCTTCTGCGTTTTGAATATTTACTTATTTGGAGACTTCATGATCATGACCAGAAAAATTCTAATCTTTGCAGTACTTTCCTTTGCTATTCATTTATATTGGTGCCTGATTCATACCCAAATTGCTTATAGCACAGTATACGTGGTTATCCAACCATTAAACTAAAAATGCCAACAAAGTCTTGCTCCAGTTTCAGTATGCCGTTTCAGATACTCTTTTAGGCATACACAATAGGCTTTATAATCCCCAAGTACCTAGAATATAAAAGCAGTTTCCTCCGGGAGCTTCCCTAAGGTACGATTTTCATACACAATAACACAACCCAGTCTTTTTATACTCCCTCGCATAAACTTTACAACATAAATATCAGCACTTTTTTTGGTAAATTTTCTTTGACTTGACATGACTTTCACTTGTTTTTAAATTTTTCTATCCCTTGTTTTTAGATTCTTAATAAAACAAAAGAAAGACTCAAAAACTTTATATTTTTAAACTGTAAAAAATGTGTATGGTTTTTTCTTCCACATTTCCCCTTCATATTTGTTTTCTGATGGTTTAGCATACAAGTTATGTTTCGACCGACCGGTGACAAGTTGAGGTGGGAGAAATGTTGGATTTAAGATAGGCTTGCTTCATTTCTTCGTTCTGCGAACGGTCGTTTTGTGTGCATTTCGTTTTACGCACTGTTGTGCAGCTG